>DWTT01000068.1:0-24432 GCA_018250895.1 Carterocephalus mandan | reverse complement strand
CCTATGTATTTACAAAGCTACATGAACTCATTGTTTAAAAATATTTCAGCATAACCTTTATATTTATTTAACTATCAAATAACACACATCTTCATTATAGAGACCCTGAACTGATGTATATCCGTGAACGTTTCCGTTTGTCACATACACAAAATGTCCCAATCATGGTGATGCGCGAATTAAATCAATACTTAATGGGATTTGTAATGGAATTCAACCGTAAATTTTTCTATGCCGTTAGTAGTTAATATTTTCATTATAATAATACATATTTTTATTAATTTTCATATATGATGGTCAAGGTGTCGCACTTTAATAAATAATATAGATCATCATTGTTTTGATTTACGAAGTTAAAGTAGGTACCAACATAGTTAACTTGATAGTAATTATCACGCAATTATTTATAATTACAACTCGTTCGTTCTCTGTATATGTTATTAGTACCTACACTATTCTTCTTGAAAGACTACAGTGACAAGACTACATTAAGTGATGGTTAAAATTTTGCAGACAACAAAAAATTACAGTACCTACTTATAATTTTAGAAAGTCTAAGTAAGAACAGGGAAATAAGAAAGTAATAGATCAAGCCGTCAGACGCTAAAAAACTGTCGTGTTGTACAATTTTACCTTCCTAAATCGACTTCAGACTCAATATTCAAAGAAAAGAAAAAAATTCTCAGTATTCAAAGACAAGGTACGCAGTTAAAATTACGAAAACGTTTTTATCATTACAAAACATAATAAGCAAACAGGAAAATTGATAGAAGTTTCTCAAAACGTGAGGAAAATACAGAATTAACGTAATATGAGACAGATGGGACCAGGTAAGAAGAATTTACTAGGTTCAGTTGGTTTATAAACGATGATTAAGTAGTGTTTACGTCTGTAACACAAATGAGCGGCACGCGATAACGCGATCATAAACATCGTGTAGCCAGTAGATGCGTCTTTCAACTAAGTAGGTATTAGCCCACTTGACTCCAGTTCACATTAAGACGTGATGAGCTGCCGTACTACAGCGGCTTGGCGGCGGAACACTTTAAAGACTTGGGATGGTTTTTTGTAGCGGTCGGTACTGAGTGCCAATGATTTAAAACCGTATAAATCTTAATAGAAAAACTTGAAATATTGTCGAAATTTGGGTTTTAAATTGAAACAGCTACCGTATAATGAGTTTTCTTGTAAACTATAAGATGTGCTTAGAAATACCGAGATTACTGTTCTATTACTGGTAAAAGAAGTTATTTTTGTCAATTATTCGGTAAAAACTTAAATTTAGAATTTCTAACAAGGTGTTAAACTGTTTTAATATCTAATTACTAACTAACTAATAAGTATATTGATAACTAAGAACAGATCACCTGATCAGTTGTAAATGTTATAACTTTATGGTGCTTGAAAGATTATTTTAAATCTATTCAAGAAGAAATGATTATCGTAAACCAATAGCTTAATTGCGAATTGTTGCGATATATTCGAACAGCTCTACCTTCATGGTAACAAGAGCAGACCTCAACCAGCCTTGCAACTAAGCACAAGATGAGCGATGCACACCTGCGCGTCATGATAATTGATATGAAACGCAGGAAGAACGTATCGATTACAATTAACGTGGACTGCGACTTAAAATAAAAAGAAAATATTCTGAAGTTGGCGGTTTTTGAGTTGAGTAAGATTGCGCAGATCAAAGTTTTCATTGATTAGCTGCCTCGGTTTTCTAGTGGTGGGAAGAGTGACTTCTAAGATACAGGCCCTGGGTTCAAAATGATTGACTTACGCATCTCAACCATCCCCTTCGGATTAATATGGCATCATGTTATGTAATGTATGGAATTCAAAGTTCAATAGTGATCACTAATGAATCTAATGTTATAATTATAATATATTTCAAGGATTATCTTCTTTATTTGATTTTATATTTAAAATGTGACTGTTCATCATCGTTGTATGTTTTCGACTTTGCAGCTACGCGCCAGATACTGCAAAGGCTGGTCCTAGTCAAGAAAGATATTAATTGCAGTCATTACTCAATTAGTGTTACCTGACCCACAATTGGTTGGTACTTATTCATCCTGTGGCTATGTTTTGACAAATTGGATGAACGATCTAGCCTAATGGTTGAGTTTTATTGATTAATTAATTGACTAAAATAAGATCCATTAGAGTGAAATGTCTTATTTGAAAGAAAATAATGATGATGAAGTACTTAATTAAACATTCTGGATCAGACTATAGATAATAATTTTTGTCATTACCTGACACCTTTAAGTATAACCAATAATAATTGATTAGAACGGGCGCTTGACAGAGCGTTTATAAACCCCTGAATATTAAAGATAAATGATATAAAATGTTCAACGCGCAACGACACGACTATTAAATTTTCTTCGCAGCGGCTCTAAATTCAATACTGGTAATTAGAGACAAGCCAAAATCTGTCGTAACAGTGAAATAGGTTCACTGGCCCGATTCGCTTCAATGGTTTTAACCTTATCACGTACGTCCACGCCTCTCAGTGTTTATGTGCACAACCAATTTGTTCATGACGTCTCAATTTGGGTAACTGTTGTGGGGCGACCAAACATGTGTCAGTCAGTGCCTTGGCCAAGGATGTCAAATCAAAATCTGTGATTTCAGATTAAGACCTATCACTTACTTAATTAATATCAGTATAGTCAATTAATTATTAAAAAAAAGTTTAAAAAAAAAGCTTTTTATATATATTTTTTATTTTCGTGCATTGTCATCGGAACCAAATGTGTGCCAAATTTCAGCTCGATAGCTTCAGTGGAAGTGGTTAAAATATTGATTGCAAGATTCCAGCACATACATACATACCTACATACGAGTGAAGTTAAAAAATAGCATTTAATTATGAAAATAAATTTGTTGGCATATAATATTATCCGTTTGTTATGGAATACTTAATTTTTGGAAATGCTAGTAGCTTACTCTTACGATACGAATTGGCATGATTACACCATGATATACCTTATTTCCACATTTGGGTAATACAGTAGGCATATTTTTAATTTGGAAATAATAATTGCTTACTATTACTTGATATTCAATATATATGAGAAGTCGCCAATATTTTAAAATACGTTTACTTAGCATTAAATCTCCATGCAAATACCTGAGTGTGACTACATAAATTAAACTCTTCGAGGCTGAACATTGAACTGAAAGTGACTCATATACGATAACTTACGGCTTACTAAATCGTCATCAACAGACGGACAGTTACTTCCACGTTTGTTTGGGTCATTCGGTCTGTGGTTTATGGGTCAATTGATTCTGCTCATAAGACAACACCGGTCTTTTTAATTAGTAAGCGTGTACTAAAATTACTTTCTCTACTGTTACGCCTTGCAGATTAAGTTTGTGCACTTTCACAATTTTTGAAGTGTCTGGAGCAAAACCGCAGTTTCAAAAATACATGTAGGTAGTTTATGACAAACCATGTTACATTTTCATTTGGTTGGTTGTTGGTTGTACACCAAATGTACCATTTTTAATGTTACAAGGAACAAGTACGATAAAATCTACTTACCGATGAGGTTGTTGGCGGTGACGAGTATGCAGCAGAGGAACATCATCGCAGATGTGATTCGATAGTGCAGTCGAAAGACCATGTTGTCGATAACAGCTTTGTCGATTAGGTAGCGGACTTTAACGAAGCCGGCTACGGCGGAGGCCAAGCCAAACACCGCCATCTTGAATTAACTTCCTTTTTTGTCTGAAACAAAAAGAAATATCTCGAATGAAGCGGCTGCCATTATTGGAATCTCTATTCCAGCCGTTTTATTTTAAAACTTCTATAAATTCAAACAGTAGACACAAACACAATAGTTGGGGGCCACTATAAATAAATCGCGTCCGTAAGGAGCGTCGTCGTAACAAGTGCCATGCGTTTCCCATACCAAAGCGAAACGTAAACGGTAACTTTAATGCGTTCAATTATGATTCTATCGATGTATTACGATACAACTGTTCCAGTCTACTACATATTTGTATTAATAGCAATGTTTGTTCTCGCCACAATTTAATTATATCAATCTATGTATGGTTGGTATAATTATGTGAATCAAAGCTGTTCATAATAGAAGCAAGTGCCCGAGCTATGTCTTCTCAATCAATGACCTCACACATAATTTAACGACGCGGCTACCTCTCGCCCACGCCCCGCATTAGACACTCGGGTCTGTCGCTTTTTATAAACTAATATTTTTTATTCACAGTTTGACCAGTTCAACTATAGATATAGGATCATCTCATCAGTTAGTCTATTTGCCTTGTCTAGTTATGGTTTTTTTTTACAGTTTCATTTCGTGGACGCTTGTCCCGAACAGAAAAATGCTTCTATATGTAGCTAAATGAATTCAATCCTAGGAGGTAATTCGTCACAAATGGATACAACCTTGACGTCTTCTTGATCCCGTTCCTGCGCGGTGTCGTCTGTCCACAAGATATAATGTATTTAGGTCGACCGTAGGGGAGTAGAAATTAATAGATTGTTGAAGTGTCTTTTGGAATGCAGTAGTAAAGTTCATCATAGAAAAATGGAATGGAATATCGTATTCAACGTTGTGTCAAGGTCAAGACCTACTTGCACAATATCCATTCGTAGAATATCTACAATTGTTGCAATTAATAGATCGTCAAACGAGTCTCGTTTAATGAACAACAAATGAATGATGCTTGATAAGATCAATTCCACATTAAAGTGGTCAAACAAGGTAGTAACTAATGTAAATTTTCATAAATTCTGCTAACAATCTCGTAATCGTGTTAAGATCGGCTCCGACCGCGGCGAAGGCGATCGGTGCGCCGGCGCAGGGCATGCGGCGGGTCGTCGACCGACCGCAGCTCGTCCGCCTCCTGCGTTTCCAACCTCCCCCTCCCCCGCGGGCCCCGCTGGCCGTACCCCCGGGCCTGGCTGATGCATCGCGTGGCAACGCGAATTTTACGCGGAAACCAGTTTACCGGTAAACTTTGCTTGACAATTTTTACTGGCACCAACCGGACCGGCGCGCGAGGCGGCTCGCTGTGATTTTTAATTTGTTCGCTCAGTGTTACTATTAGGTACTAACGGTGGCTTGTACAAATTCTTTATTCGACATGAAGTTGGTAGGTTAAATGAAATTGGTTTTAATTTGGGTTTTGTTTTCATGAAACAATTTTTATATTTATTTAAATGAAATCTTCTGTTATGGCTATTGTAATACAATAGGTACAATAAATATATAAGTTTCGAATATATAAGCATGAGATAAAAACATTTTATAGACAGTAAAATTGCTATAAGTAGACAATTTTTCATGAAGTATTTTGTATACTGTCGCTTATCACGATAGTATCTACATCCAGGAAGCATACCGCGTCGTTCGTTTGTGTCAGGCAAACTGGCTCTCGTAAGAAACATCCGAGAATCCTTTGTGCCTTCGTTAACTCTGTTCCTATATACTGCCAACCATAATCATTTAAAGTACGCTCTATTTAAAATTATCCTTGGAGGTTTCCTCGAATTGTTAATTTCAGTGTGCAATTGTATCACGAGATGCTCGCAATTGTTGTTTGATCGTTTCATAAATCCGTTAAAGCAGGTTACACAATAGGTAGCGTTCAGATAAGTTTAGAAATGTACGATTAACAGCTGCTGTATCATGTCGGTCGGCACGCGTCGACTGGTCCATGAATGGACACTAATTACCACATGAGAGCATCGGAATGGGCATCGCCTTAATATCATACCGGCAAGCCGTCCGTGGGAAAGGAATCCCGACTGCTTGTGAACATTATCTATTACCTCTAAACCATTATCGACACTTGAATAATAAACGAACTTTATGCGAGGGTAAAAGCGTGACGAAAAATGTTTGGACTCGAAACGGTTGAAATACTTGTAAAAGAGATTTGTGCAATCGTTAGGTAATATCGAGATCGGAGCACGGGTGAATGGTGGATTGTCGTCATAGCAATTTACGTGCAACTCGAATCACGCCCGCGGCTACGCAAGCCGCAGTTGGTAGACAGTCGATGACGTCTTCGGTTGGACTTAATTAACATCCATTGACTATTTCACCCACGTCGTTTACCTCGTCCGATCTATGAGATTCCACGTGTAGTTCGACCAGAAATTTGAACCTTTGCAAATGGAACTTGCAATACTGGTCTTTTTTTTAAATTTTTCAAATCCCTCTAATGACATATACTAAAACATTGTATCATTTAGGCTTGTCAGTTCCGTGTAAAGTGTATTTTAAATTTTTAATATTATATGATCAGTCTATCTAGTCTGTGCGATGCGAATAATACATAAATCCCTGTGTGGGTATGGTTAGTGTATTTGTCATTGGTAATCACATCCGCTGCCCGTCAATGGTTATCGCTTGTTTTTCGTCATCGATAGAACATCCAGTGATACGGATATACTAGCCTTGCGGTTGCGCTAGCCGTGGAGGGTTGGGTTTCATGCGTATTGACGCTCATGTAAACAATATTTTGTTCTCTATAGGTAAATACGTTACGCTCTTGAGGTAATCGCTAAGGTCTTATACTACATTTTTGTCTGACACAAGAAATATGTTTTCCGTTTATTAAGTATCTTATTGCTACGAATATAATATTCAAGTACGTAGACTCCACACGTGTTCCTTAAAGCGGTCTTTCAGTAAGCTTCAATTTTTTGAACGTTGTGACGCAATTCATCTCCCACATGTTGCCAGTATGCCGTTATCAAGTAAAGGTCAAAGCAACAGATATTTCTTAAATGATACATAAACAAGTTATGCATTGTAAAACTCGTACGGGCTAATTGATATCGCGCGAGCTGCATACGATATGAGGAGGCTTTTATCAGCTTTCGAACTAGTCTAAGACCTCATTTGCATTGCCATTGTCTTTCTCAAAACAGTTACTATCATAGGGTAATAGGTGTGCGTTCTACTTAAGTCAATGTATCGGTTCAGTTATTCGACGGTTAACTATATTTTTGATTTCTTATTTATATGTTTATTTATATTAGCTCTTCTGTCTATGATGGCACTAGCAATTTCGATCAATTTATTCAAACAAGTTTTCTTCAGTTGTACAGTATAAACAGTGATTTGACGGGTTTACCCATGTGCTTAAATTTCAACAAGTCATGGATATGACTCGTCGACAAGTCATGGACATGAAATGAATATTTATTACTAAAATTACAAAATATTTGTCAGTAGCTAGCAGAATATCTACGGAAATGATTGTAAGTTACTTTACTCTCCAAGAAATCTAACAATTAACATTTTAATTCTAAATTCTTGCATGATTTTATTCCAAATTTTTAATTCTAGTTTTTAATTTATAGAGTTCGGATATTCAGCTGTTTCCTTTTGAAATAAAATTTTAACTAGTGAGCTGCTCACGAGATTGTTTAGGCAACAGTCGAGTTCTATTTCAAGCGTAATATCAGGATCTTAAGAGTTAGCGGATAAAAATGAACTATATTTTCTTAGCTTTCTTCTAAGATAATCATTTTCGATAAAAAAAAACATTGTGATTAGCAAAAGCTGTTAGGATATACGAGTGAGAATCAAGTTTAGCAGTAGTTACCTGTAAACCAACATTATCATCGGTAGTATTTGCCTTTTCACTTTGGACTGAAAATTCATCATAATATCAAAAGCAACAAATTATAATTTGTAACTTGATTTCCATCAGGTAAAGTATTTAAACAATAACCTATATGTGTGGTAAATAAATATACATATACGTTTAACCTCGTTACGAAGTGATCAGCATATCAACAAGCGCTAGGTATACTTTTACACCCATAATGTTACCGAGATAGGGGTTATCGTGGAACGCTCGGAATAGTCGTCGATGCAGGTGGTGTGCACGCTCCGTGACAAGAATCTGAATCCAATGCTGGTGACCTGTTAAAGATATATGCCCCTTTCGTCCAATACGCGCTGGGAACCCCATTATTTCCTAGTCGCGTCTCATGTATGCCATTTGTTATTTAAATACGGCGCTGTTAGGAATTCGTGTTTTGAACTGTCTGAAACTTAGACACCGCCAACATTTACTTTAGTTAATATTATTTGAAATGTTTCTTTATTGTTGATTCTGTCATAATATATCCATGATAATACGACAAAGTGATGACGTTTACATTATTTCTATGATTTAATTTGCCAGTGATGTGTCATATACTTCAAAAGATTGTAATTTGTTTTTTAATCACTTGTATTTTAGTCACCTATTCGGGAAAAAAGTTATCGATAGCGAAATCTGTAGGTAATTAGTAAATGAGACTATTCTAAAGGATTATAGTTATAGAATAAAACTAGAAGTAAAGCTATTAAGAGCATATATTTTATTTAATACAAAACTGTACCAGACGATTACTTTATCATGTCCTTAAATCTCGTGCCAGGCACACCATTTATCAAATATTTGACTGCCTTCACAGTCAATCTGACTGTCTCCTTAAAAAAATTAAGAATCATGTTTAGGCATATTACATTATGTACATCTGATCTTAGTTATTAAATTCAACCCTTTTACTCGAGTTCAAAGCAAAATAATGGTTACGAGTTCGGAAACACGTGCCATACGAGTACATGAAAATCGGCTTTGTCCGTAGTCGTAGTTTTAATGTTAGTTTGTAATATTATTGTAAGTTTTTTTCACCTTAAACTATTATAACTAAATGAGCTGTAATTTCGTTTAATTGGTTTTTTCTCGAAGCAGTAATTCCTAATCACTCGAACACATTACGATATCTTCGATGTGGTGCCAAATTTAAATGAATTTTGACATTCACAGTCGTTAATTTTAAATCTTTTCCTTTAGCGGAGCGGAGATTCAATAATAATTTTCGAGTCCGGCCGTCCAGTCTATTCAAATTAAACTCCCGTTAAGGGGAGCAGCGTCCCTTCCCGTATCTATGTCCCACGGCTCAGGTAAATGCGATCTGGGCCGCTACCTGTGTAAACCTCGTCACACCTTGTAACTTGTTTAATTCATAACCTGCATACTATACTTTTATTTCGTGTATATACCTTTTTTAACCAACCGCCCTCGCGAGAAAGCGGGCAAAACAAAAAAACGAACCCGTGATGACTGTGCACAAGGCTTTTGTTCCTGCACATGCCCATATGTATGCCGTCAAACTGCATTCCTCGCGTCGTCGATAGGCGCTTAGCGCGTCCCAATACCTCCTGAGCTTTTGTGGCATAACTTACCTTTTCAAAAGTAACAGTAACTTTTCACAGCGCCCGCGATATACTAAAAACTCGCACGTTTCGTCTCTTAATCACAACACAACAAACACAGCCTCGCGTCGAATGTTGCCGCGTTTCCACGTCAGTTTTACGTCATAATTATTATTCGGGATACGTCAGAAAGTGTTGTCGAATTTATTGGAGTAAAACGAGTGGCAATAGCGGCCGGTGCACCGCACACCAGCTGCTCGTGAGTCGGGAACGCGGACTGGAAAGCGCACTCGCTCGGCCTCCTGCGCCGCGACTTGCGATCACTACCGAACTCCGGCGGCGTGTGCGCACGTACATCCGCCTCGCTCACTCGTGCGCCAATCGTGTGCTCGCACATCCTCCGTCTCTTTCCCGAAAAACCCGAGTAAATGCACAGTAGTCGGACAGAATCCACCGGGGAACGAGTTCGGTCCGTCTTTGCGTTTTCTCCGTGGCTGTTTCGAAGTTTTGTACGCCAATTTTTTGTAGAAGCTGTTATGATTACTGGTTTTAACGGGTGAAAATTGCTTGCGGCGTATAATTAACTCTGTGGTTACTATTATACTATCGATATTCAAATATTGCGCTAGGTCTTTTTATTTGTTTTAGTTTTGTTTAAAATTAAGTCATCATTAACGTCATTATTATTATTTATATGTATTAAGTTATTTATAAAAAAAATAATGAATACGAAAGCTTGATTCTATTATTCCGTTTTGTAGAAATTAAAGTTTCTTTATTTCGTAATCGATTTTGATTTTTGTCTTTTGGGACTTTATTAAAGCCATTTAAAAGCCATTAATACGCGTACGTATTACGTTATTACCATTTAAATATGTAAGTACTTTAAACCTTAGCCTCCAACTGGTTGTTCAATCATAGATGACAAGGAAAAGCACTCGCTGCATAAGACTTCAACGCTGCTGTTGTCCATGTAATAAAAGCTTGAGAATATTTCGAATACCAATATCAGTAACCTTTTATTCTATGTCGAAAGCATTAAGATGCCGCTGTAGAATCTACCTATACACAATTAATAATAACTTATCGACCGCAAAAAGGTGGAGAGCTCTTGTCTCACCCGGAGCGACTAAAGGGCATGTTTCCGTTTATCGATTATTCTTTTCAAACTACTATGAAACTCATAAGCTAAATTGTACTTTTTTAGTCTGGAGACTGACCTGATTTGTGCATACATTAATAACTCAAAAACGTAAATTAATGATTATCTGATAGTTTCTTAAAAGTAGCTTAAGATAAAGCTTAATATAAGTTAGGTTGGTATTTGAGTTACGTGTCGAAGAGTATGGTGTAAAATAAGCTTCAGAAGTAACTTCCAACCCATTTAACAACCAATGATTGACGACATAAAATTACAAACGTTCAAGTGGGTATTCCATAAAAATCGCCCAATTATCTTTGGCTATAGTGAAGGTGCCTAAATGCCTCAAGCTGAGGTCAACTCTGTCGGCCACACCGGTCTGTCATTGGCTAGGAACGCAGACCATTCTTCACGCTGCCTGCTCCTCGGACTTCAAATAAAAAATAAGAAAATGGCACCACACTTACGGCCTTAATGATTCGGGATGAGTGAGACATAAGTAAGTCTGAATAAATTTGAATATATCTGATACAAGTAGGTTAGTATCATTTGACCTAAATATCGCTTTCCATGTGAAGTGTCCATAGCCCAATGGCTCGCGTCTGTCGTATGTGTCGACCGAGTTAAGTAACGACGGTTTGTGGATGGGCTAATGTCATGGGCGTTATCGTGCTTCGGAGGGCACGTCAAGCCCTGGTCAGTCTTGGTTGTTTTCAATTGTAAAAACAATTATAGTCTGGGGGAGACCCGTGCTCAACAGTCGGATGTCTATGGGTTGGAGCTAGCTAGCTAGCATGTAGAATATGAATTCTTATTAGATTAAGAATACTCTACATACTTTTTTTTACAATTGTATGTAGTGATTCTGGTGGTTAAAATGTAATAAAGTTCTGGTACTGTAGGTACCAGTATAGTTACAGGTACATACCCTGAACAACATTTATCAACTTTTTCCAGTGAAACCGCAGTTTAGCACGGGTCTCATCTGGCAATAAAAGGGGCAATGAAATGGGATGAATCCTGAAATAATGCTCAGATGATGGTTTAAACAACAACCAACGATGGTCATTATAACATACCTAATACACTACTTTTAATTTAGTCACGAGACAAACCTTTGTCTTTATCTTATAGTCACACAGATTCAACTACTCGTAACTCAGTGAGTTAATTGTGCTACATATTTCACCCATTATTATCTAAAGACTAATTAAGTTGTAGACTGAGTTGTAAAATTCATTTTTTAATTTCGTAATTAATAAACAACAGTGTATACTCACACGGTTTTCGCTTGCGTTACGTTGTATTGTACCTACAAAGGTTTTCAACGTTAACGTGCATAAAATATTTTTTTTCTTAATTGATGTTGCGCTTCCATGCATGACTCAATTAAAGCTTGAAAAGCTTGCATTGGTAAGTATAATACGTCAGCATTTTCTGTTCAAGTCGTGCCTAGAAACAACTTATCCATCTCAACTTACTGTGAAATGAGTCATTCAATTGTTATGAATTGTAATTAGAGACGTGTATCTGCTAACGTCCACAACTCAATACTCATTACCTCAAACTTGACATCGAATTGTGTTGCACATAGCAGTATATGGTCTTCAGAATAATTCCATGGAATAAAAGGACGACAAAGACACACTTTGATATTGATTTTGATGAAATCCAATTGATAACAAGAGGTTGTTGTTTCAAATCTAGACTCCACTCAACGGTGCGATTTTCGTCCTCCCAGTGATAAGTAAAAGATTTCTTCTGGATTTGAAATTATTTCTTGTGTGATCTTCCATCCATCAGCATTATTTCATGGTTTTGGTTTCACTGTTGGTTGCATTATTTTTATACATACTAATTTGGTGATGTTCTTTACATTGCTTCATCTTTCTTCGTCTGAAATTGCGTAGTGTTATTAGCATAAGACCAGCCAGCGCAGCGTCCACCACGCTCTTACTCTTCTCTTTCGAAGAGGAGACCCATGCATACAAAGATGATGATGAGTAGGTATTAACTGAAAACTTTTGATTGCATGTTTGTATATAAATTACAAGCGGTGACAGCCCAGTGGATATCGAACTCGACTCTCACTCGAGCGGTCCGGGTTCAAACCCCTGCGGCACGCACCAAAGACTTTTCTAAGTTATGTGCGATTTAAGAGATTAAATGTGACTTGCTATAACGGTGAGGATACCTGCATGCCTGAGAGTTCTTCACAATGTTCTCGAAGGCATGTGAAGTCTGCCAATCCGCACTTGGCCAGAGTGGTGGACTAAGGCCTAATCCCTCCCATCCTAAAAGGAGACCCGTGCCCAACAGTGGGACAAAGAAAGGGTTGTGATGATATACATTAGGTCCTCAGGTCCTCTGGTTGTCTTATTAAACTAGCAAAGGAATCAATAGCCGGGTAGCAACTCGTAACCAATGTTTGTTGAATGGTCAACGTTTCGAAGTTCGATGCGCCTCAGCCGCACGCTGCAAAACTTGATTTACCAGTCCGCGTCGATGTCGCTCCGGGCACCGGCCGCACGTCTGCTTTATTTCGTTAATATTTCAAACAATGACAGCTATCCAGCAGTTATCATGTATAATGTGATGTGTTGATGGTCAACTCGTTTTCAAATTTATTAAGTGCAAATTCTTGGATGTTTTCTTATGACTGGAAGAACGCTGTCGGGGCTCGCCTGTTTAAAACCTTTCGTCTGATCGACACGATAAAGTTGGTACTTAGTAGGTACAAGTGCCAGTCATAACATTCAGATTAGGATTACTTTGCTATAGAGTTTGTATGTAGGTAACTAGGTAGTGATTGGACAAATTTGATGACCAATGTCGGGCTGTGGTATTAAGACAGAAAATAAATTGATGCAATAGTTAGGTATCTACTCGTACATACACGAGTAACGTTGACGATATACAGTTGTCGAGTGAAATTGACCTTTATTATTTGTCTCATGAAGTTACTATTAAGGTAATATCGATTCTTTCATAACATAGAGGATTGTGTCTGGATGTAGATATCTTCGGTCAACTTTACTAGACCTGATTTATATTTCTAGGTTTCAGAGACTGGCTTGTGGACATCCTATAAAATAGGAAGTATCCTGGCTGGATACATACCGAGTGGCAAAGAGTGCCGGAGTGCTAGGCAACATTGTCGCTCGAATAACTGGTTTAGCAACCTGTCCCATGCACAACAAAGCAAACACCATGGCTTTGGCTTCTATGATTGTAAATATTTCTATGATTATCTTACGTGTTACCATAACAAGATGGTTATTACTTAATGAAAACGCTCTTGCTAAAGTTTTGTTTCTATTTCATAGTTATTTTGTAAATAAAGGAATTAAGTAATCCTAAGGGATTCCTGCTAGATGAATTACAAGTAGAAATATTATGCCGCCGAAATCAGAAGTAAAATTTTTCGCCAGTTATGTCTGTAAGAACAAGTTTGTTATAATTTCGTCACATATCCTCTGGCGATGTTTCACAATTCGCGCCAGAAGTGGTCCATTGTCACTTTAATAACTGGTCCGACGACCTTTCTGATGCATGCATCCAAATCAAACTCCTTCGCCATTGTTAAGATCGGTTATAAATTGATGTGAGTACATATTGTACTATTAAATGTGTAAGAAGCCAAGAAAGTACCTAACCTCCATTGGAAATGAAAATGTTCTTTATCACTTTGTCTGAACAGAAAATAAAGATACAGAAAAAAAAGATATTTTAGGTACTTATATTAAACTTTTAATATTTTCAATTTATTATTTTCATTTATTAGATAACTTTTCATGTTCCTACACATCTAAACGAAGTAACCGACTGGACCGTTCGCGCAATCGGTATGATATGACCCTACATTCTGTGCCAGGAGTATTCTGTGTCGAACTTTAGTGTGACGAACTCTTGTGTTTGTTCTGTGTCTGGATCTTAATATCTATATTAGTATCTCTTAAAAATATCTATGTGTATATATCAGTCTCTGACATCCATAGTAGGTACGCTCATATTACGTCTCTAATCTTGTTACCTTCGTGTCATTGTGTGAAACGAGTGTATTTTATTTAAAATACTTTTATTTAGAAGTTTAAAACGTTGTCGATTAGTTTCTGCCATTAAAAAAGAAACAATAAGGTTGGTTTTCAAAAACAAGTCGTATTCTTGATATGCTAACACATAAGCTACGTTAGCTGACTGAAAGCTCCTTATACAATGGCAGCTACTTGACCGATTATACGTTTATCTAATTTGGTTTTACGAATAGTTTTTCGGCTAACGTATCATTATATTTGTTCTGCTATCTTTAACGTCAGGATATGCGATTTAAGGACGGACGCTAAGATTGGAGGCATTTGCATATGGCCCTGGCGCTTAATGCCATGGGAATTATTTGTTGTCTCAAAATGCACCTTAAAGCTGCATAATCTCGGAAATATTTTATCAAATGAACCTACCCAAATGGCGTTATCATCAATTTTGTTACTCTTTTCCTAAATGTGATATCAGTTATCACATCACCACAATCCTTATGGTCCAAGAGCTGGCATAAATTTTTAGCCAGGTCTGCAGTTCCGTGTTGGGGTATAATAGGAGAGGCGTTGGACAAGTTTTCAGCTTGCCTAAAATACCTACCGAAAAATTGGTGCCAGCTCTATAATTTATGTAATTATTCTAAGCCACAATCCTTTCTTTGCCCCATATTTGGACTATTTTATTATTCAAGTTTGATTTCTACGCGGAACGAGCAATAATTTAACGATTTTAAATAAATGTTGTCCAACATTGAAATTATATCCGGTAGGTATTATGTCCATTCATTCTTGGAATGCCTCATTAAGTGATTCACAATATTCGCACGGTGTGCCGTTCGAGGTGTACGCTTTTTTTACAAGGAATTTTGTGGAATCCATACCTTTCCGTAGATAGGTACCTCAGCTCAGACAAAGTATATTATGTATATATTAGTAAGTTAAGTAAGTTAACTTCGACCCCGTAGGAGAATTTTTTGACGACTCGTAGGACTGATTCTATTTTGATATTGAAGTACCTACCTACCACAAGTGAACTCACACGCATACAGATATTAGATACTAGATGATAATAATAATATTATCTTTATTTGGGTCAATTTCATAGGTATCTACTTGATACACAAGCAAAGCACAGTTCTTAGATCATGCGACCCGCGACCAGTTGATAGAAGATTATAAGTACGGTACAATTACCCGCGTCTCTAAGATAGACCCGCTTTTTCTTACGTTATTTTAATGCCTTATTTTATTTTAAATAAGGCATTTACAAAATCATAGATTTTATAAACAAATAGTCCATTACTTCCCGAATGCTAGATTGTCTGGCGAATCTATCGTACAAGATGGCAAACTATGAGTATCTATTGTGTGAAGTTATCCTACTCGTTTTAATATAGGTACTCTCGTTTTAATATCCGTTATACTATGTCTGTAGCTGTAGCTTTGTCAACTTTATGCAGATATCGAATTATGTTACTGTAGCTTTTTTATTCACTCTGTAGGTATGAAATTATTAACATGACGCTGTCGACTATTACTCATCAAGTCTATCTCAGATTGAGAGAGTTGGAAACCTTTTTAGTCTTTCTATGTATCGTATGCACAATAATATGAGACTCCTCCCCGCGTTGGTCCTTGTTTGTCCTACTGCAAGTGACGAAAATCATGTACGAGTTAGTCTCGTTTCACCTCACGACGTAAGACGTTAACTTCTTTTGTAAACTATATAAGCACGTCGCTGTGACGTCATCGGACCAGGGTCCCATGATATTTTAGACGCGTTATACGTAAGCAAAAGGTTACCTGCATGATTTAAATTTTACTTATGTTGTTAACAGAAAGCTGGGCTTGGAGCTGGTGCCGCGACGTGGAGCAGAAGCCGTTGACCCGGAGGACATAAGCCTGGTGGAGTTATACAGGGTCCACGTCGAGAGCGCGGAGAGGGCTGCAGCAGTAAGTCGATACATCGAACTTAATACATAATATTATAAACATACGGATTCACTGGATTTTGTTTCAATTGCGTAATATGAAATATACGCTTAAAAGCATTTTCTGAGAATATGTCAGACGGTATAAGTTAAATATAAAATAGTAAATCGCCGCGAACTATAGACGTCCCACTGCTGGGCATGGGTCTCCCCCACAGGCACTGCTGCGGGAGGTCTAGAGCATACTCCACCATGCTGCTCCAATGCGGATTGGTGGAGGGGTTAGTGGCCAACCCAGTGTCTAATGTACTCAAGCCACCCGAAGGTCTTCGATTGAAAACAACCGGGATCGTCGGATTAACGTGCCCTCCGAAGCACGGTAGCGTCTATGAATTTTTTTTGCCACTAGCGTTCACCCATTAGTATATAATTTATTTACAAAGTATAGTATATTAATCTTGACTGTGATACGTATTGACGATGGCACAGTAACGAAATGCATAATTTATGCATCTGCGTATACGCCACGATGCGCCTTTTTTTGTGGATAGATCATAGAACGGTAGCATAAATGTGATGATATCGAAAATCCACACGTTTATACGTGCGAGTATAAAATTGTTATGGCATGAAGCCTTATGATGTATCCGTTTATTTATCTAATCCTGCAATCTGTCTATGCCTATTCGAAACAACGGTACTTACCGGTTATACGACAATTCCTCTTGAATTAATTTAGACATAAATAACTGTATTTTAATATGTAAACTTTAACTTGTCGGGATTTCTATTAAAGGATATCACCCTGAATATTCGAAAGTGTGAAAATTTACAATGCTGAATTTGTTAATGCCTAGAGTTGGTAATCCAGGTCACGCTGATGACAGGGTTACTTGTAAAGGGCTTCCATACTGGGCCGGACAAGGCCGTTGAATCATTCTATTTTATCGGCGCTATCTCTGACACGTAATAACTTCTGACACAAATGTCGTCAAGCATCACTGAAACGCAGATCATGCGATGTATGCGGTTTTGATTCATATTTATTTTTCCTTTATTCCTATAATGTAATTGGCTGATGCCGTTGATATACAAAACAACATAAGATATATTTTATTATCATATCTTTGGAATCGCTATGATTATGATTGAAGAGGAATCCATCCAATTTTTTTCACAGTGTCGTGGCACGCTACGTCGCGCGGGTGGCTCAGGAAGCAGTTTCAACTCAGGCACTCTCACGAACAACTCCACCACCCCAACCACAACAGCGCAGTCACATCACCTCATGTGCAGTATGCGCGACTTTGGCCACACCGCCGGCGGGGACGAAGCGGAGCTCCTGCTTTGGTTACACGACGCGAGGCGAGCGCAACCACTGTCTGAACGGTTTCGTGTGAGGATAGCAAGGGACGGGTTTTCGAACTACGTGGATCGCTTGCACGCGAATAGCACCCTTTTTGCTGTAAGTTTAACCCGATATTTTGCTTGGGCTGACCAATCGTTTAAGCTTCGTTTGCGCTGAAGCAGAGCTCGAGATTTAGATTTAGATTCAGATTATTTTTATTTTTCTTTAAATGGTATTTGTATATGCTTAATTAACGTCAGCGCATTATTTATATCTACCGCCGCCGGTTCACATGCTGAACTAAGCCACCTATGTTCCACTGCAGTGTTGCACTGGTTTTGTGGGGATTAGCGAAGGGATTAGTGGCCTATCCGATTTTCAGAAGTTTTTAGGTCTTCCGATGGCCTCTGACATGGCTTAACGACTGTTGTCTTAAGATGATAACTAGAACGATTTATTTACCGGCGGAAACCGGTATGACTTAACACTGTCGGTCGGTTGATACATTTGAAACCGTGCGACAACGAGTGCAGCAAAAGCAATGGAATTATCCAAGGCAACCGAATGAACTGAATGTGACTGATTCATCATCATCATCACAACACTTTCCTTGTCCCACTGTTGGGCACGGGTCTCCTCTGAGAATAGAAGAGATTAGGCCTTAATCCATCACACTGGCCAAGTGCAGATTGGCAGACTTCATATGCCTTCGAAAACATTATGATGAACTCTCAGGCATACAGGTTTCCTCGATGTGTCCTTCACCGTTATAGCAAGTGACGTTTAATTTCTTAAATCGCACATAACTTAGAAAAGTCATAGGTGCGTGCCGCTTGGGTTTGAACGCGTACCGCTCAAGAGGCAAGTACGATAGCAACTGGGCTGTCACCGCTTAAATTAATGAAGATTCGCTGCGGCCCATAGACGTTCCACTGCTGGGCAGGGGTCTCCCCCACAGACATAGCTGCGGGAGGTCTAGAGAATACTCCACCACGGTGCTCCAATTGGTGGAGGGGTTAGTGGCTACTGCTGTGATCTATGAAGATTACCATTATTTAATCAGTCCTCGTATAAGCCAGGATCCTCGTAATCTTCCAGGACCTATCGACGACAGACCTGTCCCGTGAGCTATGGTTGGTCGCGTGGGTGGTCCGCGTGGGTCGCTGGTCGGGCGCCGGCAGCGGCAACAGCGGCACGGGGGAGAGGCGCGGCCCGGTGGCGCGCCGGCCGCTCGGCGCGGGCGTGCTGTCGCTTGCCGACTTCTTGAGACAGACCGGCCAGCAGCCGGCTGAGAAGGAGTACACTTTTAAGGTGAGTTTTTTTAATCTTTAATGAGCTTAGCGGCGGCTAGAGGTCCTGGGTTCGATTCCCGTCAACAACTATTGCGTTTTTCTGACGTGAAATGCTCGGTAGCATCTCTTAGGTTGGATTTGTTCCCGGTGTCTCACCACCTATTGCATGGGACCTAAACATAACTGGTGAAATGTGGGTGTGATGTAGTGATGTTATATTGAAAGTAGACTACTGTCTACTTTCCACCACCGGTGGGCCACTAACTCGCAGCCCTGTCTCGACGGTTTCAATTTTCCTCATTATACATATAATGCCTGTGTGATTGTACCTTTTTATTTTCACATAGAGAGCAAATGTAAAAGGTAATCTATTTTTGTTTAAATGTTTATATTCAGCAGGCTTAAATAGGTATGCTAACATAACAAATTACAGTTTAATAATTATGCTTATTAAACAAGATAGTGTAAAGCTATGAGTAATTACATACTTATGGTACGCATGTCATTTGTTTTGCTTACGTGTTACAACATACGTAAATTTAAGCGTGAAATATCAAAATATTTACATTTATCATAATTGCGGACATCATACATGTATATTTCACAGCTAATCAGAAATACTATATTTGTACATTAAGTAAGGAATTGTTTAGGAAATCTCTATTGTTTGTCAGTTTATGGCCAAGCGTTCAGATATGAATAACAAACATAGTGACTAAGAAAATTAATGTACGATCACAAAGAAAATATTGTACGCTATGGCTAGCTGTTTGTTTATGTCTTATATGTCTTTATGTCTTATGGTGCTATAAATACAGGTACCTTACCTACATCCTTTGTAGGTGGTAGTAATAACATAGCTGAGTAAGGGCGGTTTCAAAATTACAACCGTTTTATGATATTTTGTGTGTCTTTGATAAGAGTGAGTTTGTTATCACTAACTGCTAAGAAACTAAGACAATCAATCACATACTGGGGTTTGTAAAATTATCAATATGTGAATAGTTAATGTATCCGTCTGTCAGATGATCGGTAAATAGGACCAATCAAGTTAGTATTTGAGCTCTGGAATGTATGCAAGTAACGTAACTAAGACCACGGACTACTTGAAGACCACTTAAATCTCATCCTTTACTTTATAGTATGACCATGCCCACGACCATGCCTTTAGAGCATGCCCAGTACTGATGAGCAGGTTCGAATCCCAAACTGTGGTAAAAAAATATTCAAGTTTTAATACTAAAAATTACTTTATAGGTTTACCAATGCGAAGAAAAAGATTTCCACCAACTGCACGACATGCTTATTCGAAAACAAACCAACAAATGCAACATTCTACCAGGTCAGCCTAACTATGGTGAGTTTAACCAAATAGATTACAGAAAATTTAACCTTTATCATCAAATGTACTCGTATTGGAATTGTATTTGTTTTGAATTATGATCTTCATGTTACTTACACGTGAGAATAAAATTTGCTGTTGTTTATAGGCAATTTCCTTGCTTGTTCTAACCCTTAAGTTAAAATATAATTTGATAAACATTTCAGGCGTGGTGGTAGCCCTGCGTCTGTTGACCAACTCAGGGAGCATAACAGAAGCAGTCGCTTCTGGGGCCACCGTCACAGCGAAGCGGGGCTTCCCTGACGTCATAATGCCCGGTGATGTCCGAAACGACCTCTATTTGACGTTAGAGAGGGCGGAGTTCGAGAGGGGTGGCAAGAGCACGGCTAAGAATGTTCTCGCTACGGTCAACGTTCACGATAACACTGGACAGGTTATAAGTGTGAGTATCAGTCAGTTTGATAAATAATTCTTAACCTCATACCTCTGGTCCAGAATTTGTTGATTTCTCTTATTTACTAATAGTGGACGCCCGCAACAGTTTCGTTTACACCTAGCCATCGCCGATATATCTAGTCGTCCTTTTCTAAGACATTGCCGTCCTAACTTAATTCTAAGCGACATTTACAAGGCTAAAATATACCATCTAACATTTATTCTATTATTTATTCAATTAACTGGTAACATTTGTTCAAATGAATCGTATAATATTTGATAAAAAATTACCTTTAAAAATTACTTTTTTCTTAATTGTTATAAAGTTAGTAATTAGTAAATACTAGTTACTAACACATAAAAATGGATTTCCGCAAAATAACTATGAAAAGTACTTTTAATAAAAAGTTTGCTACGGACGACGAATTTAAACTTGTGATAAAATAATAACTGACCATTTTTTTTCCGCAAATGTTTGAGATGTTAAAAAAAATATATCATTCGAAATTCCAACAGTTATGACCGGCCAAGATCGCAAATCATTCGGTGTGCCCTACGTAGTATCATAGATTCGTTTCAAGGATTAGGTGCATATTTGTACCAAGTTTTATTAAAATCGGTTCGGCAGTTTTTAATTCCATCGCACACATAGGGACAGACAGACAGACAGACAGACAATAAATTGGAAAAAACAATTTCTGTAATCTTACTTAACAACCCCTGATAGTTTATTTTTCAAGTCTTATCCAACGTACTGACGGCAATCCCTGATAGGTTTTTTCAAGTACAGACGCGGACTCGTTAGTGTTTTATTATATTTATAGATGTGATGGTTAGTAATGACTGTAAACACAATGTTGGCAGGAATGCGTATGGGGCGCCAGCGGCACCGGCGCTACGTCGTACGAGTCGCTGGTGCTGTACCACAACAACAGCCCGGCGTGGGGCGAGCAGTTGCGGCTCACCGTGCCGCTCGACACGTTCACGCACGCGCACGTTCGCATCGAGTTCAGACACTGCTCTAGTAAGACTGTACAATTATATAGCTAGCTTAGTTACAATCCATAGACGTCCCACTGTTGGGCATGGGTGTCCTCCACTGACACGGCTGCGTGGTCGTCACGCCCGGAGGGTGCGAGGGGAATCGGTACCGATGCGAGGCATCCAGGCCGAATTATCAATCGCGGCACGTTAATACGTGCCGGGCGTTGGGTTGGGAGGGGGAGAGTTTCCCTTTCTTCGTATGCGGGGGTGTGTGCGGGTTTTCTTGTGGGGGGCCAGTTAGACCCGGGATCGGCTTCACGCCGCCCGAGCGATTAGGTGAATCCCTGACACAGCTGCGGGAGGTCGAGAGCATATTTAACCACGCTGCTCCAATGCGCATTGGTGGAGGAGCTAGAGGCTAGAGGCCAACCCAGTGTCAAATGTTCTTTAGCCACCTGAATGTCTAAGACGAGGCTTAACGATTGTATTTACTATTGGAAAGATTTTACGAGTGCCCTCCGAAGCACGGTACCGCCTATGAAGATTGCCAGTAGCGGTCACCCATCCACAAACTGACCGCGTCCGTCGATGCTTAACTCTGTAGATCACATAGAATCGATGCAAGTAAATGAGCATGGCCTTTTTATAATCCAGCTAAGTAGTATGCAATGGCCTAATAGACCACTGCCTCTTATGCACCTACAATTCCTGGAATTCGCCCGAGGCAAAGAAATATACAAAATATTGTTCTATCTTACGAATGCAAAGGCTCCGGTGTAGAATATACATACATACTTAAACTTTTTACATTTTCAGTAGTAAACTTTTGTCATAAACAGCGCTATATTTAAACGTATAATATTATTGTACTTAAGACCGGGTTGACTAGACAATAAAGTAATGAATTAATATTTGTTTTACTTAGCGAGGGATAAGAACGAGCGCAAGCTGTTCGGCTTCGCGTTCGCGCGGCTGATGGAGGCGAGCGGCGCCACGCTGCGCGACGGTGCGCACGAGCTCTACGTGTACAAATGCGACGACCCCTCCAAGTGAGTACATTCTTTTTAACCCCCGACGAAAAAAGGTGTGTTATATGTTTGGCGTGTCCGTCTGTATGTCTTTGTGTCCGTCTAGCTGCAAACCAAAGACGTCTGATTGCTAGGCACGGGTCTCCCCTACATAAAAATCTGCGGAGGGTCTAGCTAGAACATACTCCACGACACTCTTCCAATGGGGATTGGTTGAGGGGTTAGTGGCCAACCTAGTGTCGAATGTTCTCAAGCCTTCCGAATGTCTTCGACAAGGCTAAACGATTGCTTTCATCGTTGAAAATAACTATGTCCTACTACACACTATGTAAACTATGTATGTCCAGTTTTTTTCCATAATCTAGACGGACAAACAGACATAAGGGCAACCTGATGGTAAGTGATCTCCGTCGTCCATGGACACGTGTGACACCAGGGGTTTCACAGGTGCGTTGCCTGCCTTGAAGGAGACGTTTCACACTCTTTTTGAAGCGCTCCATGTCGTAGCTCGAAGGGAAAAGTATGTCCATGTACTTAAAAACTCTTTGGTGGTGTTAAATGATTTTGATATTGAATTACGTACCTATAAACTTTGTTCTTACAGGTTGGTATCAGCAAGCTATCTATCTCTGCCTTCGTGCGCGGGCGACTCGGTGCGGGCCACGCCCGCTAATGGCGTGGTCGCGTCTTTCCAGCGCAGCTCCAAGGAGAATTGCACTATCAGTACATTGCTGTGCTCTACAAAACTCACACAGAATGGTAAGAAAGCAATTAAGACAGGCAGACCATAAATTAAAAATATATACCTACTCGTAGTTTATAAAAAAAAATATCGATTTGTAACCATGTTCAACACATACTTTAGTTTCATTAATGTTTAGTTAATAAATTATAAAAAATATAATCATCATCATCATAACAGTTTTCATTTGCACTTTTTAGACTTGTATTAACTTGTTTAAATCGTATGACGTCACTAACTTACTTTACTATATCGATACTAGATGGCGCTTTTCATGTTTATGAATCACGCTTTCGAAATTTTTTGTAGAATACATATATGAGTCGGGCAACTAAATTTAGTCACTCTGGTTTCCCTTCAAAACGTATAAATCTTTCGCCTTTTACTAAAGATTTCCGTGGAGGGGAACACTCAAATGAGTCTATCTCTATTTTTGACAACCTTGCTTTTATTAGCAAGGTTCATATAAATAATATATAAATAAAATATAATACTAAACTTAATTTGTACCCTATCTTGTATACTTAACTTAGCGCGTTAAGTTAGCCCTTGCATGACACTTGCCGTAAGGCCTCCTTCTCCGTCCCTAATTTCCGGTGATATTAATACATCGGATGAAACATTTAAAACCCCTCTTATCCTGTCCGTACTTTATATTGGGTATTAATCGTGTACTGTGCGTATATCAGAGCGGCCATATTATATTTGGTGCGACCTTAGAAATAGAAATAGAAATTATTTTATTTGTAACAAACAAGCAGCTGTAGCGATTAACATCTTCTGGTCTTATTAACATTATTTTTAATCTTACTTCGCCAACCAACGAACATTATGTCTTATTAAATTAAAAAATACACTGCTGCACCGCTTGTCACAAAAAGGCAACAACTCAGCATTAAGCTGCAGCTTTGCAGCTGCAGCGCTGATTTTCAGTGATGCCCTTGGA
>DWTT01000067.1:0-24467 GCA_018250895.1 Carterocephalus mandan | reverse complement strand
ACTTTATCACCGCTCTTTGTTCAATTTTATCCATTTTGAAAACAGTTGACGAAATATATTTTCAAATGACAAAAAATCAATAAAATTTTCACGCCACCAAATTCAAATTTAGAACACAGGTGGCCAGAGACACGAATTTAAAAATGACATATTTATTTTTTTATTTTAACTTTTTAAATAGCAGAGGCTAGTTACTTATCATCCCGCCTACGTATATTTCGGTATTCAAATTAATCACTGACTGAGCTGAATGTCAGCTTAAGGGTTTCTTCTGGGAAAACAGTCGTGTGGAGTTAGTTATAGTTTTGTTTCATTCAAACAGAAATTTCCATCTTCAAATTCATGTTGAAGTTGATATCAATGCTGTGACAATTTTTTATAAAGTCTATTTTCAGTTTTTCAATAAGATGTTCTGAGCGCAATTTCACGGTTTCTTAGAAGAGTGGTGACTGGCATAGTGTATTCATTATGCATATTAAATTGCATTTCATATCTATAAATTGCAGTCGCTTAGACTCATGCAAATTGTTACATAATTATTACAGCCAATAAGCGTTTAAACGATAGTGTTCCAATTTTTCAGAAAACTCCGATCATAATGTTGTCTACGTCACATTATTCATTTAATACCAAAATATTCTCTCAACTATCGCGAAAACATGATATAAAAAGTATACCAAAGTTCTCCAAAGCCCCCATTAATAATCCTTTATACTTTACACCCCTTAAAACAGCATACCTTCCAAGAAGTACTAACCCAAAGTTTCCATAGATATTCGCTTTACACCCCATAATTCTCTAACTAACTTAAGCTCTCAACATCCCACTTTATTCCCTCTGATCCCATCGCCGTCTGCAGCAATCAAGTGGGGACACGAATAAAATGTCGTCACAGGAGATAACGACACCAGGCGATCAACTTTATGTAGAAGCTTCCAATTCATAAATTTTATGTTACAATGATATAAACCCTCGGTCTCCGACTGACGTCAGGTGTAAGCGTAAGTAGCCTTAGCTTGATTCACATTATTCCACCGTTAGACATTCAAGTTCTGTATTGACGCGGTGATGGTGACCCTGACTGCTGTACATAGGTTCCCGGGTTCGAACCCCAGCCAGAGCAGGTAATTACTTCGCAGATAAATATTTGTACATACTTTGGTCATGGATGTTAATTTGTGTTGTCTACCGTGTGTGTCTGTCACTACTACACACTCACACACAACACAGGCGCTACTACCTACCCTACCTACCCTACCCTACCGCGGGGGTATGAGCTTTTAGCGTTTATTTATTTGAGTAGGTGTCTCTTCTAGCTCGTCCCTGTAGCTCGAGACCAGAATAGTGCTACGGTAGCCCCTGCCTGTCGTAAAAGGGGCCTTCTGGAGTTGCGGGCGGTGAGAGTGGGAGCTCGAATCGTCCATCATGTGACCCCGGGAAAGACGACGTTGTTTGTGGCTGCACAGCGTTGTGTAAACCGGGAAGAGCCCGTCTTGGGCGCAGGGCCGGAGGGCACCGGCGCGTTGTACGAGCGTTGGCGAGATCTCGGAGCCCTCCTGTAGCGCCGGAGTAGGCCACCGAGCGGGTTTTAGTGAGTGAAAGTCCCTACATAACCCGTCGCGTCGCTCCCACAAAGTTCGGGTATCTTTTCAAGGTTTCCCACTCGTTAAACAAAACAAAAAAAAGGTCTCGTCTAGCTAAGAAATTCCAGATATTAAGAACATAAATTTTAAGAAGATTTTTGACCTTTTTCCAAATTAATAAATACCAGATGATTGCAAGTTTACACGATCCCGATTCATTAGAACATGAAGCACCAAACCAGCTTATACTGTGAATCTCTCATTAGATTCAGAGCATTTCCGAACCTGTTCATCAATCATGGGCTGGTTTAGATTGCTAGACTAAATGCTATCTACTAAAATTATGTGAATCGGGCCTAAACGTTTCATGGTTACTAAATTCTATATGTTAAGTAACTTTAATTTAAATTTTAAAGCAGTCATTATTAGGTACAAAGGAATGAATTGTAATTGCGGGTCGTAAAGTTTTTGTTTAGGTCACAAAGCGATGGCTACGTTTTAACAAACATATTTTCAAATTATTCATTTGTATTCAAATATATTATACTATTTTAGTTAAAGATCTATCATCTACCTACAATTTGCTGCTGCGACTCATAGACGTCCTACTTCTTCTCAAAGTTAATTTTGTGTTCACAATAAAAATTTTAATAGATAAAAAGATTTATTATAAGCTTTTTTTTTTCAAAATTAGATCGATAAACCTATGTAGTAACACAAAGTAAACAGTATCTACCTATGACGACGTAAAATGCAGGTCAAATGTACCGTGAACTTCCGAAGTATTGCTCTTTATTAAAAAAAACATCCCAGTATATTTTAATTATATAAGCTAAAAGCTGCAACACTTTTGCTGATTAAAATTGTTTACTACAAACAGATGTTACCTACCTACCTATTGCAGAGTATGCGAGATGAAAAATTCATTCAGCACTCTCTTGAATAACGCATATTCAGCTTATTTTACCAAGAAGTTGAAGAAATATGCTTGAAAGAAGCTGTAAGAACATCGATGTATCAAAGTTGAATTCCTTACATCCGAATATAAATTTGCGCCTTTGTTTCTTAGGGGTTGCGTCCATAGCCTTGCATAGCATTTGATGTGATCGATAGAGTTAAGCAACGACGGGCGCGGTCGGTATTGGGTGACCGTTGGTGAGCGTGGTGGAGTATACTCTAGACCACCCGCAGATTTGTCTGTTCTATTCTTCTATTCACTACTTCATTAGCTGCCGAATCGAGGCTTTTTCAAAATGGCGGAGTTGTTTAGGTATACCAACAAGGTTCAATACCCTTTGATGTGCACAACACATCTACCCAGTACTGCATCTGTGGAAGCGAACCTAGTCTTGTCTATACTCCACTGCCGATCATCTGGTGTAAACATGAGATAATTAACTCTGCCTAACGGAGCTACGGCACAGATTCCGCCGGAGATGGAGCCTCAGTTGCGTGTCAAACTCCATGTGGGAAAGTTTCAGATGTCTTTGTGGGGCTTTGTCAAAACTCGACTGAGTAAAGTTTGTTTGAGTTGAGTGAGTGTTGAACTCAACATTTTTATATAACTTTGTACAGATTCGTATGAAGCCCCAGAACTTCATGTTTTAAGTGATCGATCAGCGTGATTGGATTACTTCTTTTTACAATTAGATTCATTCACATCTTCAGACCTATTACTATTGAGCCCGGGTCAGAATAGTGTGCTTGTAGCCCCAGGAAAAACCAGAATATGCAGAACGCATATCTGCTAAAACGTACTCTTTAAAAATTGCACAATGTGTGTGGGAATCACCCATCCATATCCTCTGTGATTGCCCTGCAGTCACACATAACAGAGGTCGCAAATTGGGCGGAAGCCTAGTCTCACCTTGTACATTCAACGAACTTGACCCCTAGACATCCTAGGATTTATCCATTTATTATTCTACTAGCCTTTGAGATCAGGTTTGAACTTTTGGGGGCTAGCTACTATATATCTTTTTAGGTCGCAGTGGCTTATAGGCTTAACCCACACGTGTCCCTGTCTGTTGCGCCTGGGGTCGTGGGTTCGAATCCCACTCAGGACAAATATTCGTGTGACGAACACTTGTATCTGGTCTGTGTCTGGATTTTAATATTATCTATTTAAGTATGTACTTAAAAAATATCTATGTAGGTATGTTTAACAGTCTCTTACACCCATATCACAGGCTCGCGCCTACTTTGGGCTCAGATGGCCGTGTGTGAGAATGTCCAAGATATTATTTATTTTTATTTGTTTATTCATAGCAATCGTGGAGAGTCACAATAAAACCTATAGTAATTCTCCATTCCAGCGATCCATATTGCATAGAATTTACAAATTGCCGATATCGGTTGCGCAAGCAGCAGATTACAATGGCGTCGCTTTCTCTCAATTGCTCGAGTTCAATGATCGCGTTCTTCTGCGCGTGGAATTGTTTGCTTTTATACGAGTTATTTCTATGGTATGCTATGGTCTCTATGGTAATCTTATCTACAAGCCATAGGCACCAATGTTGGGCACGGGTCTCTCTCCCAGCCACAGCTTAGAAAGGTCTAAAGGTAGGTAGGTAGATCCTATGGTACTTCACCACGCTGTTTCAGTGCACAAGGACCTAGTCGGCAATCCAATTTTGAATGTGCTCAAGGTATCTTTATTTAAGCTCTTCGTCAAGGCTTAACAATTGATAACAAACGGGAGCGAAGGCTAAAACGTAAACTCCGAAGTACGGAAGCGCCAATGAAATTTTGTTTATAATAACCAATTTATTTAGTAAATAATAATAATGTTATATTAAATGTTCATATTTATTTGTGCATGGAAGTAACATTATTCTTCCATTTGACGGGCCGTGTGTGAGAATGTCCAAGATATTTATTGTTTATTCCTGTATCATACTTGGGTCAGATACTGTAGAGGTGGTTGGTAGAGGTAGTGGTAAGACACTATAGTTTTTTAAAAGCTTTTATTTAACTTCACTCGTATGTATCCATGTCCTGGAATCTTGCAATCAATATTTCACCCACTTCCACTGAAGCCATCGAGCTGAAATTTGGCACACATATTTGGTTCCGATGACAATGCATGAAAATAAAAAAAACGGTATATTTCTATAGAGTTCACCCGGGGCAGCCGCTGCTCGCCACGGTACCGGGTACCATTGCTACCGTATAACAATTGTCTCTACAGCAGTTGTATTCCAGCTGGAAAGACGTGGTTTCCGGTTACACTTAGGTATCTAGAGGCGACCATTTTAGTCCTAGATGTTAGCAGATATGTTTGCACATCTTGTGACTTGAAACGAGAGTACGAGACTACTAATAACAATTACTATTACGAATAAATCTATACTACTAATATTATAAAGAGGAAACATTTGTTTGTAATGTTTTCACACAAAATCTACTGACCGATTTCAAAAATTCTTTCACCATTAGAAAACTGCATCTTCACTGAGTGATATAGGCTATATAATATTACTAGGTGTAAACTAAACTATTGTTTTGTTACCTAAGCTATGTCTAATTCCACGCGAGCGAAGCTGTGGGCGTCCACTAGTATAATATATAATATAACATTTATGATACGAGTATGATATCTTGTATTCCTATATTACTCTATTAAATATCTCCTTATTTTATTAAATTTTGTGCTCTCAACTTCATCTAAGACTAACTAACTAACTCTAACTCCTCACTCAGGTTGCCTGGAAGAAATAGCTAGTTAACGATAATTATTTTAAGGTTTCCTCGTTCCTGTATAATCTTTAATGTGCAATAAAGAGTTTATAATAATAATAAATAGTCCAGTTAGTACCCTGTAACCAGTCTACTTCAATTCAGCTAGGCCAGATATGAACTCTTTCAAACACGTGTATGAACACTGCTGCTTTATCGTCAGCTTAGCTTAGACGAGCGTTTTGTGTGCCTCAAAAAAAAAACTTTCTTTAAAATTCTCTCGCGCACAAGCTTTCTAAATAACGACACAATACATGTTACGGGTTAATTGTATCTGAAATGATTTTTTCTCAGCTCAAAGCAATAGATCATTCATGTTATGCTGATAATTAACGTAAGATGTATATTTAGTTACGTATAGATTTACCTTAGTGAACATTATCAATCTGAAAAATTAGGTGCATACCTAAATCATGTAATGTTCTTATCATTCTTAAAGGTTACCACAAAATATGGTTAAAACTATCACTGAAGACTCAGTAATAGTCACAATATACGTTGCCATTTATTTATTTATTTTATTATATTTAGTACGGGTATACCACATACACTAATTACAAAATTAAGTCCTTAATTATAAAATTACAAAATTTAAAATACATAATTATACATAATTGCAAAGTATCATAATGTCAGCATTGAGTAATCTAAGTACATAATGTCATCTAAATTAATAAAAGTCAATTAATACAAGTCAATAAAAATTGCCATGTGTCTGCAATGTCAGTCGAATCGAAACCGAACGGGAGCCGCCGGAGCGCGGAGGCCCGATTAACCGCCCGTCTACATAGCCCCTAACGGTAGACGAGCCGTGTAATTCCCGAGTCGTGTACTATGTAGTCCGGGTCGTGCTGTGTTCGACAGCATAATGGGAATCCACCATTAAGCCCCAATTTCACACACTAAGACCACACTAAGACCGTGTCGGGTTTCTTAATGGTGTCTCTGTTGGCAAATCAATGATGTACTACGTTCTATAGAATTGGAATTCTGCAATTTATGCGCAGATTGTGTTAGTATGACGCATACATTTGAACCTACCTGAATACGTAAAACTATAAGATTTCATCAATTTAATGATTTTCATCATCATTCGACTTTTTTTAATTAGAAAACCCATGGCATGTTAAGTCTGCCAATACGCATAAGGTCAGCGTGGTGGACTGTGACCTTATCTTTCCCATAACGACAGGAGACCCGTGCCCAGCAGTGGCACAGTGAAAAGGTTGAAAGATAATTTTCTAATCCTATACAATTTATAATCCGATGAACTTAGCTAATACATCGTATGATTGGTTCAGCTTACACACACACTATGATTGAATATGTAGGTATATATTAATAAAAAAATGTTCATCCATCTTCTGGACCCCCTTAGGCCTCCCTTTATCGGTGCCACTCCTCCTGATCCTGTGCCTTCTGAAGGCAGCGGTTACCCGCAGACTTTTTCTGGTCATCAGCCCATATAGTTGGAGTCGGCTTGTGCTCCGTATTGTTCATTAGATTTAAATTATAGATAAGCAATTATTTTATTCTTGCTTACTATTTTTAATAAAAAAGATCTAAGCAGTGATATGGCAGACATTTATAAAAAACTCATTTCACGCCTGTTTTTCCCTGAAGGGATAAGCAGAGGTGTGACACTCACTTTTCACTTATACCTTAACTTATCTAAGAAGATAAGTTCACGATGTTACGGTAAATCATATAATTCAGACCGAAACATAAGCAGCTTTAGGTAGGGATAACCTTAGCATAGCGTTAGTAATTCTTTTAGCAACACACCCTTTTCAAAGAAATCATTCTGTTCTGTTAAAACAGGAAATTACTAAAAAGGTTTGCGTTGAAATAACAACGGGAGTTTCGGCTGTTTGCATATCATTTCCATTACAATCGCTGTCAATCTTTGGAAGCCTGGGGAAGGGATTTGCCTTATCAGTCTTAGCATGATTTTCACCTAAACCAATATTCAACGTATAATCAGCTGACCTTGTGCTATCACCCGTCCGATAACCGTTTTTGGTAACAATTTAATTTAAATTATTAAAAAAATCTAATCTACTGTTGAGGACTTCTTTGGTTTGGATGGTTTGGAGCCAAGAATGATTGAAAATGATATGGGTGGCATGCCGACGTGAAAAGTTGAAAACACACCTCTGTCTAACCTTTCAATATCATCTCTGAAAATAGAGATGTGACGTGACGATGTTTTATTAACTTACTCGTATTTCCATTTTGGTTCCAGGTAGGTATGTTCACTTTCCAGCCAGCGATTCATTCATATAAAGGTCTGAAGATATATCACTATAAAATTCCTCTATGCGATGGAAAGATCTTTCTTTTTTCTCAATCAACTTTTTACCCGGCTGCGCCATAAGGAGGGTTATGTATGTATGTACGATATGTAGCCTAAACGGCTTGAAGGATTTAAGCTTTAGATGTGTTACTAATTAATATCGAATAGAATCAACTCGACGCTGGGTACTTATATCAAAATTATGAAAGTTAACATAGCCGAGTTTTGGCGCCATAAAATGTCTTCAAAATATTTTTTTTTTCAAAACCTTTTCAGTGGGGTTTCAAAATAAAGGGTTTCATCAAGAGCTTGCAAAAAAAATCAAATTAAAATAATATTGAAAAACCTAAATAAATGAACTGAAAAGGTAGAAACATGTTGAAAGATTAAAGATTTTTTTTATTTGAATAATCATTGTTGGCAGTGTTCATAAACATAGAGAACACACATTTGTCTTAAATCCAGGACAAAAAACCTATGGTGTATCCAGGAACGCCTCTTTAAAATTTAAAATTATCTACAGTTATATTTTTTTTCCTTTGTCTTACAAAATTCAGAGATATGGAGAAACAAGCTGCAAATTTCAAATTTATCAGATAATGTTTGAGAATAATTTCTTAAAAAATTTCATACTGTCCAGCAGAATGAAATTTTTTATGGAATACTTTTGGAATATTAATATTATTATTATTGGCGCACATAGAAACAGATAGACATACAGACAATAAACTTGAAAAAATATTTTCGGAATCTGTATTGATTACTTAGCATCCCCTGATAGTTTGTTTTTTTCAAGATTTATTCAATGTATACATACTCGATAGAGTTTTATATATGTTGGTATACATTTCACCTGGGTGCTACGGTATCGGTAAGTTTCCTGCAACCAATTGCTTAATGTTTTGGAAAACCTCTGTCAGTTTCAAGCGAAAATACTGCGGACTGACGACGTGAAGTATTACCTATTTAAGAAGTAGTTTTATACTTTTACATAGAAGAACACTACGTATTTTATATAGAACCACGTAGGCTGTTATAAGTATTAGAGAATGTACTTACTTTGGAATTCAAGATTAAATGGTATTCACTCGTGACTTAAGCTTCTCACTACATCATCAGCATCAGCTTCTAGTGATACACTGCTGGACATAGGCCTCTCCTAAACGACGCCACTCCGACGAGACCAATGCCTTCAGAATCCAGCGGTTTTCCGCTTCCTTCTTCACATAACCGTTAACGTAACATTTTTCGTTTCAAAACACTGAAACGCCCATACAATTTTGCCACTAACGGTCACCCATCTACAATCTGACCGCGCTCATAGTTTCTTAACACGAGGTTAAAACAGCAGACCAATTTACATTCTCAAAAACTTGTAGGTGTCCCGACAAATGTCTCCAGTTAATTTTTTTCAAGCTCTTGTATAATTCAATGAGATAGGATAAATAAAATGGAGTTCCACAGACCGTGTTCGCGTATATGTTCATGAATAAGCGAGTCCCAATGTTTCTCTCGTGAGGAGACATAAATTTCCCGCCAAAGCAATTTTCGTTAAACTTTTTTTTTCGTTTCGTGGCAATAGATAAATGTCACCGGGCGGGATCTGGGAACCATCCGTCATTCGGAAAATCCGTGGGTCTGATAAGGGGAGGTGCAGATTAGGTACCGCATTGAAAACATTTTTATTGGAAACAAGAGAGCAAACGAGCGCGTAGCATGAGTCATCCAATGCCGCACACTACACCCCTGACTTATCCTGAATTATGACGTAGACTTTTCCGTATTCAAAACATATTAATAAACCTATTTTAGCTATCGAGTGTTTTTTGTTCTTTATTCAAACACAATTCAGAATTTGATGTAATAGACTACAATATAGACTACACCTTCTTCGTCGTAGTGGCTTACGGGCTGAACCATAATGCCTAATAATTGAGGACTAAGATATTCGCTGTAAAATGTATCCAGTCGTAACACAATTGCTTTAAAAACAATTATTACACTTTACATTACATTATTACTTGGTACCTTCTATGGCAGTGCTTCGAGCGAACTAAATATTAAACTTGTTATTTATTTTAATTTAATTAATATACAGCAATCTAAAGCAGGTGAAATTCTCCGTTCCATTTGAATTACTACACATGGCTCTGAGATTTTATTTAATAAAAATAAGTCTGTTAAAGAATACATCGTTTGAAGAGGCCCTAACAATCAGATCAAGCCAGGATATGGCCAATCCCCTTGTATTGCGTAACAGAGTAATGTATTTATTGACGGTTTACCTATCTTGGAAAGGTGTATTAGAGGGGAATTTATGGGATGAAATTGGGTTAGATCGGTCGGCGGCCGCCTTCTTTGTTCGTACATTGCCAGTGAACTCTTTATCTGCTTTGATTCGACGATTCCGATGTTTATGGGTCTAAAATATATTTTCAACATTTAACATGCTCACTATTACAAATTGTTGAATTAGAAATAGAATTGAAATAGAAATAGATTTATTTCACCAGCGAGCACAGCAATACGATAAATCAAAGTTCAATCTAAAAAAAAAGAAGGAAAAAAAGGTTTGGCTCAGCTTAAAGCTTGTAAAATAATACTACCTATTCCTTTTTCAAATCTGTTCGCATTTGTACATTTCATAAAACTATTTTAAGTGCTATTTTGGTTGGAAACTAATAAATTTTATTTTAACATTATTTATCAGTGGCAAGTACAATAATTACCTATTGACTTGAATTGTATTTGTATGTTATCTTATTATTTTATTAGGTAGTTTGACTTAAAATGTTACATCACTAGTCGCCATTTTTTTTGTAATTTTGAAATCTGAAATTTTGCAAACTTATGAGATTATTTAAATATATTGTGTTCCTTTTAGTTTCATGTAGCTTGTAGATAAGAAGGGCTCCAATCCTTTATGACGAAATTGGGTTAGCCCCGGTCGTCTCTTTGTACGAACGTTGACACAATGAACACTCATCCCCGTATTTTCTTTGATATCGATGATAATGTTCTAGAGCAAAACATCTTAGGCAAGATTCTTAGTTTTAATTTGATGTACCCTCATGACTTTCTATATAAAGGTACAAAACTTCATAATTATCATTTGGAAATTTACGAAACTTGCTTTTGCCCGCGACTTCGTAAAAATAACATAGGTATATTTCGAAATTAAAAGATAAATTCTGCTTACTATCAAATTGGCTGGATAAGGTTCGGGTTGGACTTGATTTTGTGAAAAATAGATAGATTAGTCAGTTAGTCAATAATAAAATTGCGACGATTTATTGCTGCGTTAAAGAGAATAGAAAATATGTATATTACAAAGAAATAATGTTTATTCCTGTTAGTATAATTTTGTTCATTGTAGTATGTAGTCTGTATAAAAACTAAAATATCTTCAGTCAATGTATTGGAAGCGTTAAGATATATATTGTAATTATAAAAGGCTATTGTAGTTTTTTTAATGAACAGTTAGCCATTACAGTATTCCAATACATTAGTATAGATTGATTTAACATCTACAAGAAATATAAACTGTTTGATAACTCCAAATAAAACACAACGAACTTCTAGTTAAAAGGCTCAATTTTAATAACGATATATTTTATCTCTTCCCCCAAAAGCTTCCCGCAGGATCTGACCGCACAAACAAGTTCTTTAATATTAATACGACTATAAAGTTCCCGCCCGTCGTCGTAAGTCGCGTCCCTCCGGCTTATTCAGAAGCTGTACCGCACCATTATGGAATAAGTTTTCGATACGTTAACCGTCCGTTCCTCATACAAATTGCGTACGTTACTGACAGTTGCGTATCGAATACTTTTTTCGGTAAAGTTCGTGCTAGGGCCGCGGAATGTGCCCTGCGGTCGCACTAGTGGGTGGCAATATTATAATTGTTTCATGGATTTTTTTTAAATGTTTTCTTGGGTTATAGTGATGTAGAAGCTCACACAGCGTTCGGTAAATTAAGACATAATATATCTTCACACCCAAGATATCTCAGTGCCTGAAGTCGAAAGATTTCGAGCAATGTATGTTGCCAGTCATCACTGGTGGATGATCACATACGGATCCAAGTCGTAATCCTTTACCGTCGACCTCTCACACAACCTCAGTCACTCAACGCGCTATAGAGAGAGAGCTCTATGCTCAGTGTTTCGCTACGAGACCGAATCAGAAACGATGAAATCCGTAGACGAACAAAGCTCACCGACATAGTTCGTAGAGTTGACAAGATGATGTAGCAGTGACTAGGTCACGTCTTTCGAAGGACTGATAACCAGTGGGGAAAAAAGATCTCGAATGAGGACTCGGAAAAAGGAGTAAAGGTCGCCTTTCGACAAGGTGGACAGACGACCAGAAGAAGACGGCGAGAAACCGCTGAATTCAGAAGGCACAGGACCGGTCCTCAAAAGGCTCATGAATGGATGGATGTTAATGCGCTCTATAGAAATTAGCTTGCGCCTCCTCTCACGAGTTATTGACATCAACTTCATAGTACTACAATCTGAAACTAGATGGCGGTATAAATATGTATTACCTATTAGGAGAAGTGGGAGAAAGGAAGCCAATCACTCATGGTAATTTTTGGTTATGAGCGCCTTCAACCATAAACCGATCGATTTGGATGGGCAGATGGATAGATGACCGCTGAGTATAAAAACTTCTTGAGGCCTTTCAAGTTGGCTACAAGCGCTCCAATCCGCACTGGAGCAGCGTGGTGGAATACGCTGAAGCCTTCTCAGTTGTACGGATTCATGTCATGCCGCTATTTTATTTATCAAAAATAGAAAATGCTGAGATGAGAAAACCCGAAATTGGATGTTAAGATTACCTATGAGAAAATTATTTTTCCCGTTCATGTCCGAATTCCCATCGAAAGCATGGGAACCCTTCCCGTGAGGCGTTTGGTCTGAAAATATGTTATTGGTGTCCGTTGCCATGATATTTACTCTTATGGTTATAGTTATAGCCACGTCGTTTGTGTTCGCGTATTGTATCGTGCCTATTTATTTAGTAATGGCATCTTGTTACCCCTTTATGGCGTGAGTGCCATTGCAATATGGTTAAGTAAGGTCTGGTCTAGTCTCGACTATGTTCTTATGCCGTGGCTTGGTTGTTATTTGCACCTGTGTTTATGTTTGTATTGAATAATATGGAATGTTAAAGGACCCTAATAGGATAACTAGTTTTATTACATAGTTGTGTGTTACTAAAATATACTAACCCTCGTTCGATGAATGTCTAAAGTCATGAATCATAATGTTCTCAAAAGCATGTGAAGTCTGCTAATCCGCACTTGGCCAGCGTAGTGGACTAATCCCTCCCACTCTGAGAGGAGACCCGTGCCCAACAGTGGGACAAAGAAAGGGTCGTGGTGTTGGATGAAAAATACATACATAACTATTTAAAAAGTAGATAAAATAGTAACTACAACTAACAGCATATATTTGGTGAGTTTTTAGTAGATGTGGATGTAGTAGATGAGAAATTTGTTAAAAGATGATGAACTTGAATCTAAATTTCGGTCGATTTAAATAATCTATAATCATTGTAATTGACCAATTCTTGCTCCCGATATAACTATATCCTAATCCCGACGTATTGCAGGTTACATAAAGTATTTTACCAGTACAAAAATCCGCATTTGTCATAGATGGAGGAACGAAGCCATATTTGAAGGGAACAAAAAATGGCGCACTGCAATCACACAGGCGCGGCGGCTCCAGAATCTAGGACGTCCAAATGTGGCCACCGTGTAATTTACAGTTGCAGTGATTAAAGTTGCTTAGGTGTCGTACACATGACATGTTATTACAAAAGAAACATTTCATGTGTGACTTTATTTTTGACGGAAAGGAAGAAAGAAAGAAAGAATCCTTTTTTTTTGACGCCTGATGAAAAGATCTTGCAAACTTGCGTGGTTTATAACTTACCTCGAAGACATGTGGAGACGACCAATACGCTCTTGAGCCATGGTACATATGTAACGTAATACGTACCACGGTAAAAGTACTACCATGCATTAAGAAGGTATATAATACATCTTAAATAGTGGAATACATGATTTTTTTGTTTAGGACCTATGATGAGTGTAAGAAACAGACACACAGCATTGGGTCTGTTTCTTAAAAAATCACATAATTCCGACTGGAACACAACACAACTTTTAACAAAAATTGTTGGTAATTAAAATGTATCTAACAATAAACTTCATACGGATAGCGGACGAAGTAAGGCAGCTAATAAAACCTTTGTACATTTCAGTCCGTTTACGATACGAACTTAGTTTTTGTTCCCCTGTACAAAGTATGCAACTATAAAGTTATCGGACTTTATAATTAAAATTTAATCCTTGTTCATTGCCAGCTACTAAAATGCTTCCGTTGTAGATAATTAAAGTACAGAGACTATAGCTAATGGCTTCTGCATAGCCTTACCTACTCACTCTTCATTTATAGCTGGAAGTTCATTGTTTTGGTTTTATGTTACGTCTACAATTCTTTCATTCTTTGTGGACTATGGGCCATTTCCTTCAACGATCTCTCGTTTCGAGAATTAACCCGTCCCTACCAGTGGGACAAACAGGGCTGTGTGTGGTAGTGGTCATAATCAAGGTTTCACGTGGTTCTGGTTCTGAGGAATAATTCTAGTTCAGAGGTAAGTAAATTCTGACCAGTATCTATATTATTAGTGTTTGCCAAATTATTTGAGAGTGTGAGAATGTCCAAGATATTTATTTATTATTTATTTATTTAACAGTATATAGTAGGTACGCAGACTATTTAAAGTACCGTCAACCCTATGCATGCCTGTTAGCTATCTTATATCCATAAAAAAGCGACAAATCACACGCTCAGTTGACAAACAAAAGCAATATATTGCAAGGTAATCTGTTTTAGCATACTGCAGCTTCTATGCAGTTCATTTGTCAAGTTGTGCTTTAATCTGATGTATTAAGCATCCAGTACAAGAGGGATAGCCTGCAGCGTTGATTGCCAAGTGGCCGGAATTCGACCACTCCAAAATGGTCCATGTTTAATACCAGCATGCTCCAACTAGATACTTCCAGATGCCATTGTTCTATTTTTGAAAAAAAAAAAAAAGAAACAAGTTAATTTAATTTTTTATTTATTACTACAACATACTCGTACATACAGCTTATTTGAGAATTGTATAATTTGAACATGTTTGGCATGGGCGTTTATGTATTTTCAATAGAATTAAATATGAAATTTCTGACTAGAGTAGTAATGTCCAGAAATCACGTGAATCCCCATTGATGCTTTAGACCTTATTTAAATACATACCATTTAATTATAGTAACGGTAAGGCATTCCCTGAAAATAAGTATGCTTCTGTGGGGTTCATTGGGTAAAGCTTGTCCAGTAACGTCCATAAGGACGAAACTACCACAATGTGTAACTCCAATCGAGAGTTGCTGCGGGAGTTCACTCCAGTTCACATTACTCGGATTTTATTCACACGCGACCGCGCTGTATGCTCTGTGCTCACCTTAGCTTACTTTTTGGTTTACTTACAATCAGAAGTTTAAAAAAAATGTATACAGGCTAAAGTCGAACGTAGAGAAGGCAAGTTCTGTCAACGCAAACAAAGGAACAAAGCTTGATATCTTGCTAGACTAGTTGAAAAACTTCTGATTGAGATTGTTCCAGATCTTTCCAGTTAGTCCTAAAGTTCTATGAAGTAATTACAGGTTGTTTTAAACCAGTTCCTACACAGATTAATAAAGCAAGTATTTAATTAAAATTGAGAAGAAGTGCAAGAAGTGTTTTATTAAATTTTCTGCTCATGTTTCGTAGCTAAATTTATTTATTTATTTCACTTTTTATGTACCTCATTAGACTGACACTAATGAGGTACATAAACTGTGAAATAAATAAATAAATTTAGTACGTAAGACATAGTTTTACATTTACAGTTTCTTAAAAAATTTATTACGATAAAACCACAGCCTAATTCTTTCATAATAATATTATGAAGTATTAACTTTACTGTTTTAATTTAGAATCTTTTTACCATACATTTTACCGAGTATGGGTTGAGAGTTATAAATAGTAAAAGGAAAATAGCTGTCACATGAAATGAAAATCTTAAACAAAATGGAAGGCCGGCAGCTGACAAATTGGGGAAACTATCCCTTTATCCCTTGTCCACTTTGCAAATCTGTTATTGTTTTTGTGTGTTGTATTTTAAATAACTTACATAATCCGAATAAGTTTTTCGAGCGTTTCCGTGCTTCGGAAGGCACGTGTAGGCGTCAGTCCCAGTTTTTATCGGATCAGAGACTGTTGGTGACTATTATACGTCCTCCATGGAACTCCCACGCCCCTTTTACTGTCCCACTTTGGGGCTCGGGTCTCCTCTCGGAATAAGAGGGTTAAGCCATTGTGGACCAACTAGATAAGTGCGGATTGGCAGCTACCTGTAATTAAAACTGGAGTGATAAGTCCAGTTAGTGATCGTTAGTAGTGTTCCTTATTACCCTTAAGGACTAAATAATTACCACATGTCAATAAGTACGTGGCTTGGTACCTTGGGTGGCGGTGGTACTGCCCCGCGTTCTTCATAAAGGCCCTACGTGATTTAAAACACTTTCCACATTAAATCGCATAGTTTACCTAATGGAGGAACGGAAGAGTGCCCTAATTCTTTATTGGCAGTTCAGGCCAAAAACAATTTCCTGCAACTGTCCTCCATGTACGACCGGCCACTTAAGCCGTATTTATGGTTTGATAGATAAAACTTGGAGCTACTTTTTAAGTGGAGCCGTTAAAGGGAAATTCGGAAAGTCTTGAAAGAGCTATTAACGTCGTCATCACGTATTCGGGAAAGAAGAAGTGCTAACACAAGCACCGGTGATATTCTCCCGTGACTATTTTATACGTGGAGCCGGGGGATAAACTAGTTTTATTATAATCCATGACTATTTGACATGTCAGATTAAATTAAATCCTTGACTAGCGCAGTGTTTTGAGTTCGAGCAAGCATGAGCAAAGAGGTGCGCGTGGGGGTTTCGTCATAATTTCGTCTTCTTTTTCTTAAGGTCAATTCTATTTTGTGATAAACATTGAAAATGTAGTTAATTATTTACTACCCATAACCTAGGGGCTGATAATAATTGGGATATTAAGAAAAAACGTTTGCCCACACGCTGTCTCCACTCTAGCAGCTGCTGTTGAAAGTGGACGTGTACACACCTCTGCCTATCCTTCGGGGAAATACAATCGTGATGTTTTGCTACATGTATAAATGTTTCAAATTGTGTAATCATGTAGGTATGTATAGTATGAAGGATCTCTAAACATAAACTGGCCAATACAACGGAGCCGGGACTTCAAAGCTGATTACAGCGGCGTATCGTATAATAGATGGCCGTCCCCAAAAGGCCTCATTTAACTCGATTTGCATGAAGCTTTAATTCGCCTTTGTAATTTTGGGCAAGCAATTTACGAGTGGACTTACACACAGGATTCAAGGTACAAATAAGCGATGATAACTGAGTGTTTTGGAAATGAGGAGTTTCGATGACCAAGCTTCGATTGGTAGAGTGTAAAATTGCTGTGGTTTCCGGCAAGAGGCAAAGTCGAAGTCAAAGTCAAATAATTTACAAGGCATAACAATTGTTTTCACCATTGAAAACAACCGGAACCGACGGCTTATAGTGCACTCCGAAGCACAGTAGCGCCCATGAAATTTTTCCACTAGCGCATAGCGGTCACCCATCCGCAAACCGACCGCGCCCGCCATTGCTTATATGCTGTACGAGTATATGTGGTACTGTATGTAATATGATTTAATACAAATTAGTTTTAATATGTGTGTCAGTGTCTATCCCTTTTTTTGTCCCAATGTTGGGCATGGATCTCCTCTCAGAATGGAGGGATTAAGCCTTAGTCCAACACGCTGCCCAAGTGCGGATTGGCAGGTTTCACATGCCTTCGAGTCGAACATTATGAAAAACTCCCAGGCATGCAGGTTTCCTCATGATATGTCCTTCACCGTTACAGCAAGTGAGATTTAATTTTCTAAATCGCAAATAACTTAGAAAAGTCATTGGTGCCACTGCTTGGGTTTGAACCCGGACCGCTCGAGTGAGAGGCGAGTTCGATAGCCACTGGGCTGTCGCTACCTTTTACCTACCTATACTAAATACTAATACTGAAGTATTCTTCTATTTTCTACTTCAAGCAATTCACGTATTCAAAAGATTTAGATGGGTAATCTATTCCAAGGATGTCTTTCCGCCACATTTTCTTTCCAAATCCAGTCGGATTGATCGCCGCGTCCAAGTCATTCAACTGTCCTATCTTTTATCTTTACTCATTATTTTGTTCAGGAGCTTCATTCAGGACATATTTCTTTTTAATAGACCTAGTAATGGCCTATTAGTGTCTGCCTAATTGATTTCTTATTGCGACGGGCTTCAAGAAAATTATGAGAAACCGTTCTTTTACACGAAATATTTTTAAATTTATAGCTTTCGATGTGATGTAGCGTCCATAGCCAAGTAGTCCAATGGCTCGGGTCGATTCAATGCGATCGAAAGAGTTAAGCAACGACGGGCGCCGTCGGTTTGTGGATGGGTGACCGCTAGTTGCAAAAATTCATGGACGCTACCGTGCTTCGGGGGGCCCGTAAAGCCGTCGGTCCCGGTAGTTTTCAATGCTGGATACAGTCGCTAAGCCTTGTCGAAGACCTTCGGGTGGCTTGAGGACATTCGACACTGGGTTGGCCACTAACCCCTCCACCAATCCGCATTAGAGCAGCGTAGTGGAGTATGCTCTAGACCTCTCGCAGCAGTGTCTGTTGGGGAGACCCGTGCCCAGCAGTGGGACGTCTATGGGTCGCAGCGAAGTTCTATCTCACGAATCTACTCACAGCCATTACAATCTCCACCACCTTTTCTTTGTCCCATTATTGGGCACGGGTCTCTTCTTGATAGGAAGGGAATAGGATGGGTTAGATGGACTAATGAGTCCACGTATCTGGTCAAATGCAACCAAACAACCTCCACTGTTAAAGCCATGTTCTAACGTAATAATTTTATTGTTGTTAGAAATAGAGGATGCTGTAGACTTGTAGTACTTCATAGCAAACATGATACCCTATAAACGAGACTCATACGTGTTAAGGTGAAAGTCTGACACAGATGTGTTGCAATCGCTACCCTTGAAACCAAAATAGTCTGAAGAGTGAATCCGGAAATCATACCTTTCTACCCGGAATACAAATGCTTTAAAAACGGCAGGCTTTATGCTCGATACGATAGATATATTGTGTGTGTGATGTGTTGGTGTCACTTTTCAATCAAAACCAAAATGTTGGTTCAACAAACTATCAATGTTTCCACACGCATGCACACTAAAAATATATCTGTGAGTACTCAGACATTTCGTGTATAACATAAAGAAAAACCTTCGGCTCACATGTCGAAGGAATAAAAACGCTTCTTTCTTATCAACCCGAGTCACGCTTCGGCTTTCAAACGTTAAGTTTACTTCTTTTTTGTGTGAGATATTCACAATGGAGAACCACAAGATTACCGCTGTTTACTCAAAGGGAAGCAATAGAGCGAGTTATTTTCTCGAGGGTGTGAAGGGAAAATGTTTGCAACCCCTGAGTTGTTCTAAGCTCATTCAAACCGAATAAGGCTGGATACGAATAAAATATTAATTAGATACTTCGATGGGCTTGATTGGAGAGAGCTAAGCAGGAGATAAGTATTTCGCTGACCTACCAAATTCGCAATGATGAAATTCGCTGAGTAACACGCTGAAGTGGCAACAAGCTGGTTGCAAACTAGTTGCAAAATACTCGAATTTATAGGAGTTTTAAAAACTTTTATCATACAGGTAAAATATTTTTGAATTTTGAAATAACGTTATGTCACAGTATAATGATAGTAAATGCAGTTGCATTAGGCCACAAATAACGATCATTGAAAACTTAAGCATGTTTCAAGTTGCAAATAGTAGAAAATCTTTATCTGAATAAATTCACCTTTTATTTAGTTTATAAATGAAAATAACATGCTATTGCTTTATTAAAGTTGCTTAATTTATGACGAAGCACAGTACGAATCTAGAGCTACTCCTCCACGCTGCTCCAATGCGTATTGGTGGAGGGGTTAGTGGCCTTTAACGAATGTTTTTATAATTAAAAATAACCGGGACCAACGGCTCTACCAGTACTCCGAAGCAAGGTATAAGGTGCATGGCGCCATGTCATAAGGTAAATATTAGTGTATACATATACGAGTATTTATTAATACAAATAAAAATAAATGACTGGCTCTGATGTGACTAAACCAATCTGCAGCGTCATTTTACACGCGTATGGAAATACCTATCGCAGTTGGCGCTATCGGTTCTACTTTCTCTGGCGATAGCGGCGGAAGCGAGGCGTCAGTGCTTCCGGGATATGGCCCGGAAGATTTCCCCTGTTTTCTGCAACACACTGCTATGTAAGGCGGAGAAAGGTACCTACAACGGCCTTACGGCTTATATGTGTACCCATAATTGTTATATTTTTATCTTAATTTTGCTTAAATTAAATTTTGTTGTACCTAATCACTTTACAATTGATTTCACAATTTCAATGTATAAATTTTAGTCCAGTTTGTTTAGTTAATTTTCCTTAGTTGCTTATTACGCTCCACATGCTCAAACTGCTCGACAACTCGGGGTTGTGCTGAAAATCAGCAATTTGGCTGAGTGCTGAGATTTTTCCATGCAGCGAGTTATCGTTTCTTTTTTTCTTTACTATCATCACCTGTATTTTTATTATATTTTTTGTTTTTACTTGTGTGGCAAAATAAATAAACTATTATTATTATTCTTATTCTTATCTGATTTTTGGACGAATTGGTGATTCCCCGTTTTTAAGGGACGGTAGCTTGAGAAAACACAATTTTAAATTTAAGAATCAATTGCAACATGTTATTTGTGAATTTTTTTTGTGAATGGAAATCACCTAAGCCCGGTTTTAGGTACCTAATAGTGACAGTAATATTTTATGTAATCCATCCATCAGCCTTTCAAGGTCCACTCGTGGACATCGGCCTCTCCTAAACGACACCACTCCGACCGGTCCTCTGCCTTCTGAATCCAGCAGTATACCTTAGCGATAAGACCGTATTTTGGCCACCACCGGCCACCATTCTAGATGTCTCAGTTCAGAATAAAGCCATTCCTGCAGTAGTTAGGTCAATGTAAAAGACCGGATTTTTTCATACCAAAATACAATTTCATCGGTTTCTTATAAACGGTAAACAGAATAAATTTTCTACCAGAAGAGTATATTAGTGCTTATAAAAAAACAGCGAACTCTAAACAAAAACAAAACAAGAATGAACAAAGGCGGGAACCACTCAGCGGTGTTCATATCTAAATTGCCAGTTTAGCGCCAGGGAACTGAAACAGTGTGTTCACTTCATATCGTTCACTTTGCTAGCATTTCAGTTTATGTAAAGTGAATACGTGAACTAACTACGTGTGTTTCATGTGAATAAAATGATTTACTTTTACGTCTGTGCCATAGAAATTGAATGATTTATTTTTACAAGTCCTCTTGCCACTTTCAGTCAGGGGCTACCGTAGCATAACCAACTATGATCTCCGAAGACTAACGATGTAGATAGATTGAAATAACTTAGAATGGTATGACGATTTTTAATGAGAACACAGAATGTCGTACGCAAACAGCAAAGGGAGAGGGCAGTCTGATATATTGTAACTGAAATTTTAAGCTTGTTCAATGGTGTTCGGACCTTGACTCCCTGATTCCGATTTCAAATCACGGCTATTATTACACAAATTGTTATGTATGTGTGTGTGAATGGTTGCATGTGTGCATACGCCTCGCCAATGACGGTGGATAATAAATTAGCGCGCATCAAACTACCGTGTGCTTTACACAGAGTACCTTTATGGTGCTTTAGTTGCTTCGGCCCGCACTCCCTGTTACAGATTTAACACAAATAATATTAGTAATAATAATATTTTATCAATGAACGATTCGTGAGTGTCTATATTCATAGTTGAAGTTATCGGCTTACTCACGTGTGATTGAACCTAAGTGTAATATAGTTTGTACCTAAGTGTACGCCGTACACCGTACCACCGTACACCGTACGGCGTACTCACTCCTGAAGATGATCATCGTAATAGATCGAAACTAGTCGGCCTATTTCCGACTTCAATCACACGTGAGTAAGCTGGTAACTTCTACTATGAATAATAATATTAATAATTTATTAATATTAATACACAGATTGCGTGTTTTGTATATCCCTGGGAATCCTAGTGGGGGCGTGTGAGTGTGTATGTTAATTACATTGTAGGTACCCAAATTTTCACCGGTTTACATAAAATCGAAATATCTTTTGTTTAAAACATTAATTGCATCCGCAGCGGTGTGTACACAAAAAGTCACAAACAAAGCAAAGCAAGCACTCAACGAAATTTAAATTGTACGAGTTTGAGCGCAGATTCGTACTTTGTTTATTGTGTGTGAGTGAATATTGAAATGGCAAACACACTGGTATATTGGGCTACCGCGCTTCAACATGATTATTAAGACTACTTCACCACTAGCATCCATCCATCCTTTCATCAGCCTTTTGTCCACTGCTGGGCACAGGCCTCTCTTAAGCGACAAAATCCTCACGATTCTGTGCCCTCTGAATCTAGGTTCTCGCTGTCTTCTTCAGGTTGTCAGTCCACCTCGACGCGGACAATCGGGTCGTCGTCTCCACTCGTGGACTTTTCTCACCCATCGGTTATCACTTATCAGTCGATCCAGCAAAGTGGCCTGTCCTTTGCCACTTCATTTTGCTAACTGTACGAGTTATGTCGGTTAGATTTTTTAATCTACGGATTTCATCGTTATGAATCCGTTCTTAGTGAAATACCGAAATACTGGTACTATCAAACTGCTACACGGTGAATATAGTACCATTATTTGTGATGTATAGACATGCATTGGTGTTTGTAGCAAATAAATATGTTCAACATCATAATCCACCACTTTCCTTGACTTCAGTGGTTCCACTTTTGGGTTGGAGTCTCCTCTCCCTTATCCATAGTCCACCACGCTAGCCAAGTCATCATTAATACAACACATTATTTGCAGCCACTAGACAGTAGCCCATAGAGGCAAGCTTATTCCAGACTCACAAATTCTATCTGACTGCGCCCAACAAAGTTTGTCTCTCCGATAATTATTGCAGACACTCGATAACTAGCGATCCTGTGTCTTGTCTAGACCGTTGCAAAGTCAATACACTTTGCTAACTAAGACTCACTACAAAGTTTAGTAACGACATTAAGTTTCTAAACTTTTAATTTAAGCCTCGTGATTGGCTTATTTAGAGAGTTTTAGTAACATCTTCTAATTGAAAGGGACTTCACTTTTCTTTAACCATCATCAACCCTCCCATTGAATCAGTCTGCTCCTTATATTATCTGTCAAATGTAGATTGGAAAACCTTAGTTACATTACTCGAATAAATAACAGATTCAGATTCATTTATTTTTCATTATGTGGTATTTTGTATACGCTGAAATAACGTCATAACCTTTTTTATCTACCGCCGGTTCACAAAGTTGATGCTACCGAGAAGAATACGGCAAGAAACTCGGTAGTTACTCTTTTCAACATCCGTGCAGGTATTTTCACACCTAGGATGACTGTAGTATACAATCTGGATTCTGGCTTTAACATTACAAATAAAATAAAATATTCACACGAGTTAGATAATTATTAAAATCTTTCGGTTGAAACGGTCCCACTTTAGCGAAACAAGAAATGGACGTCACAATAATATACACTGCGGTAGAAAATGTTTTCTTTGCTTTTTTAAATATTTACGTAAGTAAGTGCCTGCATCAGATCACAGCCAAAACCGAGGTATAATACTTACTAATATTTAGTGTGTTTGATGGTTTCTCCTTCTTCTCCGCCTCAACGGAATGATGGATCGACGTGCTTCTTTGGACAGCTATAGTGTAGGATTTTATTCCGGAAAATTGCACGTGGAAATAGACAAAAACCTGAAATAATCGATTTTCTTCCTTATTTAACTATTTATTCTTTTCTTATTATTCTCAAATTGGGAGTGACACCACTATAATAAGTGGTCTCGAACACAAATTCAGCGTTTTTGGACTTTCAACCTACAAAATAAATGATTAAAAAGGGGATGAATGTTTTGACTAAAGTTATGACAAGATTGTTTGTCCAGACCTACCTTGACCTAGATACGACCGTCCTTGTTACCTACGTAATGTGAAAACAATTTATTCGGGTCAACGTGAAGAGGACCCTAGAAAATAAAGAAGGTTGGTAGAGTTTCACTGGGTAAAGTTTGTCCAGTAATGTTCACAAGGAGAATAGGTAGCAACAATAAACTAATCTGCCGCAATGTTTACGAGCGAAGCTGCGGGCGTCCTCTAGTGTTTATATAAGTGTTCTGAAGTCTGAAGCAAAGAAAATACTCTCGAAAATCTCAGCTTTATGTTTATGACGCAGCCACCGCCCTTGTTTATTGCGTTTTCGTAATCAAAACAAATATTTGAACACTTGCAGAAGACACCTACTCGTATTTACGTAAATTACTTTACTTTATTTATCTGTGACCGGTTATTTATCTAGGAGGTTAAGATATTGGACTGAAAGATCTGGGTTCAAGCCCTACTCATAGCTTACCAACGAGTATTATGTTTCACGAATTAATCGAAGTGATTGACAAGTTGTAGCAACGCCTACTCTAAAGTCTTCCACGTAATTTTTAGATCTGGTATGTTTTATTTTAAATA
>DWTT01000066.1:0-24498 GCA_018250895.1 Carterocephalus mandan | reverse complement strand
GGACTAAGGCCTAATCCCTCCCATTCTGAGAGGAGACCCGTGCCCAACAGTGGGACGTCTATGGGTCGCAGCGAAGCATACATAGGGGATATAGGGACAGAGAAAGCGACTTTGTTTTATACTATGTAGTGATTTACTGTATTACCTGAACTTTATAAATTCAAATCAAAAGTTGTCCACTCGGGTGAGTTTTTATGAATAAGGGGGTTATTCCCCTATTCATAAAAAATAATAAATCAATTACAGCTATTATACAGGACGAATTTTTAAATTTTTAGCTATAATAATAGTTTTTAACTATAATTTTTGCTAGTGATTATCCTATGCCACTGCTGTAAGGCAAATCTCCGCATTGAGGATCCGTACCCACCAGTTCCTGTGGATTAACGAGACCCGGCGGCAAGGGTAGTTACGTCTCACTAATTGGTAGCTATCGAAGGTACAATAAAAACACAGCGGTACCCTGTTGACTGTAGTAGGTATATAAAATTTGATTTGTTAACAACGCTGCTAAATTAACTGTTTTCGTTTTTACTATACTACTAAACTTTTTGATTTACATCCGAATATATATTTATACATCGTACTTTAAAATATGTCATGAAAGGCCTTATCGTGCCTTTGAATCGGGCCGAATATAAAAAAGAATCTTAAGGTATCTTAGATGGGATGAAGGAAACTCCCATGTAGAAAAGCATCGCTTCGTGCTAGCATTATGTACAGTGACGTCTTAGAGTCGAGCGGTTCTTACTTCAATGATGAGCGGCGCGACGAGCTGGTTGTCGGTGACACGCGTGACCGTTGTCTCGGTGAACGTCGACTTGGTGATGGTCTCCGTGACGCGGCCGAGCGTGTTGGGGGGCGGGGGGAGGAGCGCCCCCGCCCCCGCGCCCGCCCGCTCGACGGTCACTCGCACGCCGCGCTCCGGCGCAGACGTCTCCGCCCGCTTGCCGCCCAGGAAGTGGGCGGGGATCATCGCTTGGAATTCTTCGTTCGTCATCGGCCGCGTCGGCTGCGCGGTCAACACGTTCACATCGCATCAGTATCAGTGAACGGGCCCAGCTATCTCAATGTACAACAGCCGCCACGAAAATATGGCAATTTGCGTTGACACGAAACCGTTACATTCGTTTGATTAACGTGGGTTTATTGCGTTGCGTTAATCAATCCGTAGACGGAATCAATTTCATGATGATGAAAAATATTTTTTTTATGTATACTAACATAACTGAACCATATTAATGTGGTTGGACTGCATAGTAACTGACACGATAACTGGGTTCTTTGTCGGTTATTCACTCTAAGAGGCATTTTACCTAAGATGATGATGATGGCATATAGATACGTGATTAATGCACTACTAACGTAAGCGCATCCGATTTCAGCTGGAGATGCCGAAAACGCCACATCCTTATGTCGCAAAATATGAGCTCGGTATTTTGAAACATATAAGATGAGACGTGTTTCGACACCGCCGTGAATCGGACGGTTCAAACTACAATGAAATAAGTTCGAGGCCGTGGCGAAAGCGATATATCGTAAGCGTGGATGTGAACGTGTTAAACCGTTCTGTGACCGTCACCCGAGAGTATGTAGTGAGCGGAGGGAATGCCTCAGAATTACCTGAATGTCGTCGAATACGTCGTCGTTAGAGCCGTGCAATTTATTGGCGCCGGGAGTTAGAGGCGTGCTCGTACTGTTAGTTGCCGGTTTGTTGCCCGCCTGAAGTCAATACAATAGGTCATTTAGAACATTTGGGATCACTACTCGCAACTATAAGCGTATTATAGGGTGAAGCTTTTCTTTCAATGCGATACATGTTCATAATCTTTTTGTTTTCTTGTAAAAGTTTCAACCTCGACTACACAAACTTAAAATTGTCACCACCATAATAAAGTCGGTGCTTTTAAAATTACGTTGGGTAATTTTCAACCCAGAAAGGATGTGAAAGAAGCATACACCAGAAGCAAAGAACCTCACCTGCCCATTAATTTGACTTAGTTTTCTCGGTGCCGGTTGCGGTGGAACGGTTGTCGGTGCGGACGTGGTTTGCGGTTGCGGCTGGGTGCTCGGTTGCGTTTGGGTCGTGAGTTGCGTGGGCACTCGCGGTGCTGTGTGGTTGCCCACGAGTGGTGCGTTGTGGTTGCCCACGATTGTTGTGCTGTGGTTGCCTACTATTGGTGTGCTGTGGTTGTCCACAATTGGCATGCTGTGGTTGCCCACAATTGGCGTGCTGTGATTCCCAATGATAGGTGTGGTGTAGTTGGCGATCAAAGGTGTGCTGATGTGATTTGCTGTGAGTTTCGGTGGCGTCGTTATGTTCACATTCGTCAGACTCGTTTTGTGTTCTCTCACTTCTTCTGACGTAGATTTCCGCGGAAGTATTTCGCCTAAAAATACAACAGGAAAGTTTTCATTTAGCTTTATAGTAAATTTTGTCTATAAAGCAATAACATTTAGAAATTCAATTTACCTTGTTCGGGTGTAATTGTCCGTTGTAGGACAAGTCTTACAAATCGCTCATGGCCAGTGAGTAAAGATACGGCAGCTTCGTGTCGAGCGTTCTCCATATCAACGCCATTGATCTGGAAATAACAAGAAATATGATGTTATATTCTAGTATCGTCACCCTTAAATTTTTACTTTCAAAAATACATTTTGACTGTTGTAATATGCATAAGGATGAGCATTACGCCAATACGACCTTATCCCCGACCAGCAAAGCGAGGTGCAGCTGACGTAGAGCGGAGGGGAGACAGCGTCGCTGTAGCCTTTGCCGCTCGCGAAGCCGAATTCTTGCTAGCCACACTGTACTGTGCAGTACTCACCGACACTACTTTATCTCCGACCAGCATCTTGCCGTCCTTGGCGGCGGCGCCCTGCGGCGAAACGCGGCTGACGTAGATGGCGTCGCTGTCTTCCCTGTACGGCGGGGAGCCTTTGCCGCCCGCGATGCTGAACCCGAGCCCGGCGCCGTCGCGGATCAGTGTCGTATGGACTAGCACCTTTTGTTGGTACGCTGGGTGATCAATCACATTGTTAAATAAAGCCGGGATATATGTAGGCTGTCTTCAGACGTACGTTATATATATTGGGACATTGCTGTTATAAATTAGCATTGGGCGTGAGCGGTGATTACTGCTACTTCCTCGATAAATTAAAAGAGGTCTGTATCCATTAGAAGACATGCGTTTGGCATAGCCCGTTGCTAGTTATCACCACCACCGGGCATTTTGGACAACCTAAGGGACGCGTAGCTACAAAACTTACAAAAATTGATTGCATCGAAGTATAGAATTGAAGCTCACGCTGTTGTACATAATATTCAGATGTAAATGCCCTTAAATTTCCGTTAGTGGAATACATATCCCAGAAACGTACGAACGTCTTATTTAATTAAATATCAGACAATCTTCAGGGTTATGTTATATGTAACATTACTTCAGTTAACATTCACATACCGGGCGGCACATAAGGCTGTGTGGTCGGCGGCGGAGAGGCTTGCAGTCGTTGATAGTTGTTCACCACTTGTGGCGGTGTCGGCGAAGGGCTAAAGTTCACCGAATTCGGTGTCGGTGTCGCTGTCGTTACATTCGCGGCGTTCGTTGATTGATGCTCCTTGAATTCTGGTTCGAACTCCTGCGCATATTGATTGCTGATGATGAGCGGCTTGTGGAGTGCCCCGCGCCCGGTTGGAACCTTTATGAAATTTCAAAATAATGTTATTATTTTTTAATAAGTAACAAATCATGTTACCCACTAATATGATCTACACCTGATATAACCATAATATAAATACTTAAGTTCCGCTATTCTTTTGGAGACAAGTTTATAGATCGAGTTTATTTATAAATCATGGATAAATTAACACAACATAACAACGCCTGTATCACTCCAAAGGAGTAGGCAGAGGCCTACTCCTTTGGAGTGATACACACCTCTGTGTACACCTACTTTTCACCAGTTATGTTTAGGTCTCATGTAATAGGGGGTGAGCCTTTTGCAATATACCCGGACACAAATCCAGACTGCAAGCTAATACAGGGTTTTTCAAGTTAAAAAAAAAAGTTGTTGCCCTACCCGGGGATTAAACTCAGGACCTCTAGCTTCGCGACTGTTAAGCTTGCGACCACTAGACCTGATAGCACAAACAAGATAAAGATAGCGATAACATGATAATATAAAATTAAAATACCTGTCCATTTTCTAACGTCGATATGGTATCTGTAGTACTTGAGACAGAGTGATGGCTCGCTCCACTTGGTGCTCGACTGTGGGTTCTGATATAAAACAAACTTTTTAATAACTTTCTACAAGCCAACGCAATCGATACGCGCTCACAACCGTGCGGTTAATCAAGAAATCACGAAAATTCAAACAATTTAAGGTACATGACCCGAGTACAAATATTTATCCGCAGAATAAATATCAGCCCCGGTTGGGATTCGAACCCGGGTACGCAGTTCGGAAGTCATGATCACTTAACACCTTGCCATAGTGCGAATTCATTACATATTATAAATCAAAATCCTCAAATGTTGGTTCGGTAGGTACACTTTTTACCAGAAAAAGAGGGTTTATCAAATTTTAACCAAGAAAATTTTAAAATAATTGCGAGAATACTACTTGTACGAAGATAAGGCGGATCTACTTTGATATAAAATGTATGTGTAAAAAATACCTTGTCGATGTCGGTGAATCTCTAGTGACGACGAGGGTTAGTGTCGGCCCACTCGCCTTCAGTACGTCTACCGCAAAGTAGTGATCTACTTCTACGACAGATGTACCATTTACTGACAAAACTTTGTCACCCACCTGAAACGAAAAAAAAATTAACTGGTTATATTTTTTTTACAACAGGATAGTCATTATACTTGCATGCTCGAATCGGAGGAGGAATTCGTATTTTTTAGAGACAGAAACATGGAGATTATGTCTCTCTATCTATCTCTCTATATCATATACGAAAATGCGTGCGCGCGCGAGTATCGAGAGACAGAAACTCCTCTGCGAGTTTGTGCGTGATCATAATGCTGGCCGCAACTATAAACATCGCTGGTCGCTAGTCATTTTTAGCTGCGCTCTGCTGTCTGCTAGTTGCTTTTCACTTACTAAACGTGACATACCCGTATATGACTGAGTTGAGTGGGTTGATAAAAAACTTAAGTAGGAAGGTACTAACCCTGAGGCCGGCCAGATACGCCGGGCCATTGGGCGTGACGCGGGAAATGAAGATGCCATCGTCGTCCCCGATGTACGGCGTGGATCCGCGCCCGCCCGCTATACTAAGGCCGAGCCCGCCGGCCGCGCGCGCTATCCGCACCTCAATGCATCGCTGGTCGCTTACTATACGTGCTTCACTTTCGGCTCGCTCCGACACAGATTCACCTAGAAATAAGTAATTTTCATTTAAATTTTTCTTTTGAATTTCTACGCTGAAATTAAAGGGCACATGACCGGAAGAAGTGGCGGTGAGTAAGGTAGGCCTGTCTCCAGCAGTTGACTTTACGAGTTGATGGATGGATGAAATTCTTCACCGTAAAGCCTTGCTTTACTCATAAAAAGTGATGAAAATAAAATAAATTTATTTCTTTCTTCTTTTAAAATATATGTATTACGTAATTGTTGAAAATTTTGAAAGTTAAAGGATTTAAATTGGATTGTATATTTTAATAGGAGTTTATGCGGATGTGTGTTTATCGATCATGCAAAACACACATCCGGCACCCGTCTATGGAAAACCTAGCCTTCAATAGCAGCTGAGGCCAAGTTATAGGTACAGTTGTACGATAAAATTATCATTATTACTTTCTAATACTAATATGTGCGGCTGACTGTTTCATGTATTACTTGTTATATTAAACACTTGTTAGACTAAAGTTTGTATATTTTGATGTAAAATTATGTATTCTTGAATCTGTCTATGTAACCACACGCAAACAAAACATCTATGAAGACGAGAACAAACAGTGGCAGCTGCACGCGCGCAATAACGTCATTACTTGTCATTTCAAAATATTCGTTTGTAACAGTCAAGACTGACTGACTGAAGTTATGTAGACACATAACTTTCATTAAAAATCTTAGCCTAGAGGAAAATCTAGTTATAGAAAACCACCAACAGGCATACAAGATATGTGGTACGAGTAATGGTAACTATGTACTTATTTATCATTAGGTGTTCAATATTAATACTAAAAATATCTGTAGTTACGAGTATATAATGTTACATCTGTTTTTTTATTATCATCCCAGTGTCATTAAGATAATGAATAGAAATCTATAGAATCTTTAATTAGCCAAGTAACAATATGAGAAACGTTCACATGTACTGGCAACGAGGAAGACCAGTTCTTTTATCTGATACTAATAGCGCCATTTGCCTTAATAGCCTGTACATAATGCATCGATGTACGGAAACGAATCAACGACAGCTGATAGGAATCAAGCCGGCTACATAGCAAGTGGATGTTATGCAATAAGTCGTTGCATTACTCTTAGCTTAAATACTTTTTAACAATAACGCGATTCTGAGCTTCATATAAGCAGGTTTACAGAAAGGGATATTTTGAATTTCTATTCAGTATTATTTCTTATTATTAAGTTAATCATCATTCTGGGGTGATTATTATTTTGTCCTCTACACACTACCTAATACGCTACAATGTCCAGTCCCCTGTTAATTGATTGTGGGAGGTTATAAAAGTCAGCTGGAATAACAATTATTAACCCGGTGACAATTAAAGGTGAACAATGGTATGCAAGGATGCAGTGCATTACATTTCCAAGGTCGCCGCTTTACAGTATTGCGATCACGAGCATAAAATGTTGGTCACGAATAGCATGTAACAATCACATGAAAATTATTCACTATTTTAGAATTTAAAAAGCGGTCATGGGTCCCATTCCAATATCCCCCTTGTTTTATTACCGTTGAGCAAGTGAACCCTATGCGATTACCGTTACGGTATATTCGAATTCAGTCTTTCGTAATTTCATTTGCTTGTTAGATTCGGTGCTTGCCATTAAGATTTATTTTTTTATCACGATAACAAATTCGATAGCACACGGTAAAAACATAATAGACGTCAGTTCCCATACTCATGCATTTCACTAGTCAATCGCGATTGTGACATCGGTATCTCAAAGTCGAACGGGTTCAGTTCATCGTATACCTGTCGTTCGCACGACAATCAGAGTGGGGTGATAAATGTACGAAGCACAGTGAAATCATGATCCAGAAACATAGCCGGGTCCCATCCTGTGTCGCTCACCACAATGGCCAATCAGTCGGAATACTTTCACCCCACTATAAAACCTTAATGGAACAACAACGCCGCTATTGTGTATCCCAGAACGAGTCGTGATAGTTAATAGAGGATTCGTGACTATCGCTTATCAGTCGGTAGTCTTATTACATTGGGAAACACTCTTTTCATGAATTGCTGGCAGTTAATTTCAATCAAATGGAGTGAAAGATCAATAGTTATCCTTAGTCCGTTTAAGTTTTCATTACATTTTGAAATTTGAAGAAGGCGAAATGTGAAAATTGGTGAAATGCAATGTAGGAAATAACAGGTATAAGGAGTAAAAGCTTAATGACGGTACAAGTTGTGTTATTAACGCAGCTATATTTAATGGCGACGCCATAGATTAAACTGAAGCATCCGATGTATTCCCGGCAGCTTCTCTTGAGTTTACCTTTAAGTGCATTCTGTTTTTATGTAGAAGACCACTTTTTAAATTTTATCCTTTAAAAAAACACTACGCTCTAAGGGCCGTTATGACGATCAAGTCACGTATAAGAAAGTAGCAAGAAGCTGTAAAAAACTGCACACTGTTTAAAATAAAAAAGATCCGACATTGACTACATTATCATTGGCTCCCCCTACAACGGCTGACTCGTATACGGTAAAATATTTAAATAACTTCAATGTAATGTTATGTGCATCACGTCTCAATGATGTTTTTTCGCATTGAGCAACTGTTGTTGCATTGAACATCTACAGGAAGACGACTACTCTGAGGTCACAGTGCTCAGAAGAACCCCTAGGGATACACTAGAACTTGAAGTAGGTTGGAAGACTGCTTTGCTTATTATTTAAAAGAAATATGTATGATCTATAATCGATGTGTGATGTTAATTTAATTTATAAAATGTGGTCCTCGATAGAAATGTCTCTGGTTTGTCTCTCAATACAAAACATCAAACTCTATGGTGATGTATCTACTCTTGGTAGAGCCGAGGTCGAAGTTCTCCACCTTGACTGTTAATGGAGTGCGTAGTCCTTAAGTGTAAAATGCTCAGTATACATTTGCGCAGTTACAAAAGTCTTTAATAACGAAGGCTACCTTAGAACACGCCCAAAACGTGAACGATGACCGCATCGCAAACAACTTATTACCTTCTATTTTACCTTCACACTCGTGCCGCCGTGCCATTATTCCGCTACTGGTATAACCATAACAACCAATTATATATGGCTTACTGAACATAAGCAATACGTAGACCTGTTGGCTATATTGAGCGATGTAATGTAGCGTTTGCTTTATATTGCTTGAAACAATTGCAAATTACACCGCTTAAGTTTATACCTGCGGCATACTACAGGTGTCTAAAATTTAACGAGGAATATTTATTGAATACTAAGAATGACATAAGCGAAAGAATTGCGTTGTAACTTTGTTTATACTCACATATGTGTTAATGCGAATATACAACATGTTGACTCTATAAACTCTTGGGCTGTATTCTCAGATTACTGACGATTCTTGATTAGATACACGGGTAGAATTGTATTAGTACCATTTAATGGTAGTTACTGTGGTTTAATGCCTATATTTCCAATCTCATGATGTTATCTAAATATGTTTATGTCTTTCATCAGCATACTAGTTGTATAAGACATTATCAACGTATCCGTAAGATACGCATTAGCGAAATTACACTTACATCAGCTAATAACGAGTAAGTCTGGAATGAATTCTATTAACTTGAAAGTAGTAAGTAACACGATGAAGGGTAAGTGGATGGATAATAAGTAAATAAAATAAAATGCGATTATGAAACATGCAAGCCCAAACTTTTATCAATTACATACAAAACTGAATTTTTGTGCAGTCGAGTATTTTACGGAAATAATTAACACTGTTCTGTAAGTGAGTTCTTCGATTTAATAAGACCTTTCAAAAAGATGTCCGATAACATTTATGTAATTACTTTAATTGTGTACTTTTACAAAAGTTAATTTATCGAATCCTTTCAAAAACTGGACCACTTTTCTTTTGAGTTTTAAACACACACAATGCAGAACATTTTATTAGGTACTTTTATTTATTCTTGTACTCCCACACAAATTTCGGGGTGAATAACTTATGAACTTCATTTAAATCAAAGTTTAATACATCGATAGTACATATATGTAATTATAATTAAACCATTTAATTTCAGAAACCACATGTAATTTATTTAATTAAAAGTGTATTACAAACCACCTACCTTTGATTGTTATCAACAGAACATTTAATACAGGCATGCATTGTTTATATTATGCAAGCATCCTACTATAGACAAAACATAATATATGAGTTCCTTTTCTCGTTTCATTTGATTATTTAAGTACCTACTAATTCATTTTTTTGGAAATACTTTGCGATCAAAAACTTTTTAATAGCACTTTCAGCAAAACTACTTACGTTTTTTCCTTCTTATAACACCCATTTCCCGTCTAAAATCGGTACAAGTTTACTTCCAAAGGGTTTATTTCTAGTGACAAATTGATCGTCTAACACAAGGCCACAGAGTTCGTACATCAATCAACTGTACACCGGCTAATCTGCCTAGCGCATTTCGAAACGGTCAGTGACCACGTTCAATACTAGGCATAAGATGCAACAATAAATGTATATTGGGTTGGTGATCCTTGCTTAGGGAGCCAAGAGTTCAAATAACGATCAGGTACATTACGTAGCCGTACCAAAACAAACGGATCTAGGGCACCGAACTAAAAACTGAGTGACGCATGCGTGCGCGCAGCCCGAGGCGCATGCGTTGACGGAATGCGCAGCAACCACCGAGATGGGAGGCTGTGGCGCCGGCGCCCGCCCGCTTCCTCGCCGCTCGATTAAAAATAGAAAGTCACAACCTGGCACATACCCGACTCCTTTTTATTTTTACCCTGAGTTACCTACCCATTATCTACTACGATAGATCGCATCAATATTGCTGTGCTTGAACACTTTCGATTCTCTATACACGTTAGTACCTGACTGTCATGGATAAGCAATTACAAATTCAACTCGACTTTTTCTTTTCTCATCTTACATTGAAACAAATCATACACATAAACAGTAAGAGTAACGGTACAAGGAAAGGTAATGTGAAAAATAAAGAATGCAAAAATCTCGTAGCAGCGAGGTTTAATCGGTCCAGTAGGTGTTACACGATTACCTTTCTTATTTAATTGAAGTAATGTGAGTGCAGTGAACTGCCGTTATCAATTAATTGGAGGCAGTACCTAAATTTATTACCTTATTTAGTACAATTCATTCATCAAGTAAATGTTATAATATTATAATTATATTATTCATCAATCAAATTTTCCATATCCAACCAAGGTTGGCTGGTAGAAAATGCCATTAGGCATTATTTTGGCCCTATGTTAGCCTATAAGGTGACATGAAAATTAAAATAAATAAATAAATGAACCGCAGAGGGGATGAATTCACAATGTTCCAATCAAAAGCAATAACCTAAAACTAAAGGAAACTGTTTGTACGTGGATAACACTGAAAGTCCTTGGAAAATAAAAAAAACGGCTGAATGTAGAATGTTGCCAATACTTTTATTGTTTTTAGAAGTAGTCTCCATTCCTGTCTATACATCTTCGCATTCGATGGAACCACTGAGAAAATGCTTCCTAAGGTTCCGCATCTTCAAGACTTGTAAAGAGAATACCTCAATAACATGACTCATACCTACTGACGATGTCAAATACAGCATTCGAGTCACTTGCATTTAACTTTTCTAACATTTCGCGACACCAGTCCATGCGAGGGCATTTCTGATCTTAGGTCAAAGTATGGGGAATCCATCTGTTGCAAAGCTTACTGACGCCTAAATGTTCGTGTAATATTTTTTTAATCTTGACTCATACCAATTCCTAGGCTTGCACGCCTACGCTCTCTCTCTCTCTCACTCTCTTCTCTTCCTCTATCATGCGTCGCACAGCACCGATGAAGGACGTCCCTCACGCGAATCATCATCAGAGCGCAAGATCATTAGAATAGCTAATGAGTTCATTTAAATCTATACAGTAATCGGTGCTTCTTAACCGAAATTTACATGCCTTTTACTTCTGTATCTGTTTAGGGGCTTACGATTTACAAAACTGGACCAGTTAAGTTGATAATAAAATACTTTGGTGATAACAAACATCGTATTTATTAGCCATCACCAGAATATGGTAGGCAGTCTAGACATCGGAAAGTTGTTCAACCTAATTGCTCAATTCCCTTCAATTATACCAAGTTAATTCTAGGGGGTATGGTAAGTTGACAGATAACAACCCGACCTACCAATTTGCAGCAAGTAAGAGAAAATTAGAAACCACGAAGTGTACCGGGATGTGGCTTTCAGTTAACAGCAGATTATTAGACAGGACCCGAGCGATTAAGGCTTTCCAATAGTTGTCAAACCGGTGATCTACATATTGGCTCGCGCACCTTGCTACCAACGCCGATAAAAGATATGCAAAGATGCCAATTATATGCGGAACGCGTCAATACGATTTGACGCGTTCCGCATATAATCTCGCTCGCTCGAACCTACTTTTTGTTATAATCACAATAATATAAACTTGTTCTGAAATAATCGGCTTTGCTTTCGCGATGATGTAGCTGGTTGAGAATTTTGAAGGCACGGTTATGTTTCGTGGGTGTATCTATAAAAAAAAAATTTGGTCAAGTGTGACGAGCTATAAGAGGCAAAAAGTTTGAAGTTAATTTTGAAACAATGATTACCAGATACGGAAAATAGAGAATCACTTCAAAGTTGAATAACTTAAAAGTTAATTAGCGATCATGTTCGTGAGGTATCGTATCCGCGGTCGCGCTTCAATAACTCATTTCACAAGTTCACTTTCAAGATCGGCGTATGAATGCCCGCGGCACGGATGTAAACCGCAACATACCTTTCCTGCGCCCGCTGATTGTCTATATCGCATTTGTGCGGTTTGGCTGTCGGCCGCCTCGAAAGCAGAATAGGAGGTTTATTAGAGGTAGGTTAGGGCACATAGGATCATTACGCCGAGATTGATTTAGTTAGACGGATGGAAATAAATAGAGGAGAAAGGACCGAAGCTGGCAAAAGGTTAAAACAGTGAATGTATATTCAGATTTGATGGTCGAGATAAAATACCGAAGTGAAAATGATAAATTTTGACGTATACGTAGAGTACCATAAATTAAAACCTTTCAAATAAACATATTTCACAAAGCTAATTACTAGAACATTCACAACTACGATATTAATTAAAACTTGAAAGCTTTACGCTGATAGCCAACACACGAACTTGTTTAGTACAGAGATTGGTACATAGCAAAAAAGAAAGGTACAGGTATTCAAAAGTAATTAAGGTATATGAGAGGTGTTTTTGTATACATCATAATAACATCTCGCAAATTCCATTCTATGACACTAATTTATGGCTTCGAAAGTAATACCCGGTCAATTACTTTGTCACTTGATTGACGGTACTGTAATGTGGTCAACAGAGATAATAGAAATATTTTTGTTCAAATGCTTAATCATGTATTATGCATCCAAATAGAATGGTTACTTCATATCGAATTGAGATAATATTTCAGTACGTCAACCTTAATACATACTTCGATAATGTAATGGATGGGGCATACTTTTGTTATAAATTGTCCATGGATTTATTAATTCTAGAACTATTAAATACTGAATAAGTAATAAAGTAATCTTAGTAAATAAAATAATTGTTCTAGTCATTATCTAGTTCTACAATTAATGGAGAAAACTGGATGCTCTGTGATTTGCGAATCTGTTTGTAAAAACGAATAGAATTTCGTAATAAGAAGTTACTAGAAAATTAATCGTTGCCATATTTTTGTCAGTAAAAGTGATCTACATATTTACATTATCATCTATAACAGTTTCAAATTCTGTTGTACTACTAGTGGTCATAATAACCCGTTTTAATGAACATTTCATATTGTGAATAATACAAGTAATTACCTGCTATCTCTAGCACGTGTTCGTCAAAAAACACGGATGCCAAATACTCTTAGCTCGAATGGGTTTAATGTAAAATCAAAATCAATTTTGTTCAGCCAGTCTCCCATAATTGGAATGGCAACAAAGCAACACGACCCGATAGAGTAGCGAAACAGCTCAGTGGGATGCAAATAGAAATTAAATGTAAATATAACGTTATTCGTAGCGAAGCTGTGAGTTCATCGGTGCCAATCGTGTACGTCTCCTTTTCTATCGGGCATCGGCGCACGAAGTCGGTCGGAGCGACGCTCGCGACGCGAGGGACCTCGCGCCGTGCAACAAAACAATCAACACAATCGAATCGGTACTTCACTCCACGGTACCTTCACTCCACACAAATTTGCAACTAACACTTTATTCGAGTAAACAAAGTCCTTATAAACTGTTGACTAGAATGCACTGAATGAATTTATGCCAATCAAAGAACTATCAGCAAAATGAAAGGTAACAAAAAATGGTGCTGAACCCTTCATCTAGTTTACTCGATAATTATACTTGATACTTCATTTATCACGGGTTTCGGAAAACTTTATTATGTTAGTGTTGACAACCAATTTCTATATTTCCTCGAAAATCGCAAACACTATTAAACTAATATCATCTGTTTGAATTGTGTAAGTGTCCTGAACAAAGCTTGCAGATCGTATGGATTAAAAGCGTTTTCAGGGTATTTTTATGTATCACTCTTTGATTGGTAATCCCCGCAATTCCAAAGCTGTCTAATAACTTTATAATGTTCCAATGTATACCATACCTCACACAGATTCGATACTGTCAGCCAAATGTCATACCTTAGGAGGTGCAGACGGTGGCTCACCGTTTCTAACATTTTGAAAGCTACCGGTGACATTAAGTTTATTCTGCATTGCACAGTGCGCTATCGAAAGCGCATCCGTTATATTTGTTACTATCCAGCCGGGTTACAGTAGACAACTTCCACGGTACAAGTCTTGTACTTTCTATCTGATAACTACAATGGAATGACGACAATATTGCTATATTCGAGCGGATTGGCCGCGTTTTCTATCTCTTGTTACATAAAACAGTGTTACAGTTTTGGCATTATGTAAAGTTTATTAAATAGTCTTATCTGATCTAATCAATCATCTATCATATTTTCGTAGAATAGAAAGTTCCAAAGAAAACAGAATATTGACTGTCAGGATTTTATCCAAGTAGAGCATAGTACACACATAATTAAAATATGAACTAATAGCGGGAGTGTGTTTAATATGATAGCCTAATTTGTTGACAGTCAAATTAATAAGTCTAAAATAAAACATACGCCTCGACTAAACTCACGCCTGTTTCCTATTGGGGTAAGCTGAGACCAATGACCGCCAAACACCACGGTTCATTACACACTGCTCTAAATAATAAATTAAAACTTACATGCATATGTATACGATAGGACAATAATAGCAAGGCAAAGGCTTCAGAATAAACAAAAACAAATTCGGTGTCGATGTTGACCTTCGGAAACCGGTTCAAGAACTGACCAAAACGGTGACATTAGACATATCGGTATGTGCAGAAGCATAACGGTGGTTTTATTCAAATAAATAAACCCTATTACATTTTATTATGAAGTTATAGTTGTCAGTACGTAAATTCTACTAATGATTCATAAATTTCATCAACATGAAATCAAAATTAAATCAATGACTAATATAAATAAGTTTCTGTTCTAAATACATTTTTAAAACATAAAAATACGAAGATAACCATCGATATGCTTTAAAATCAGCAATTATGTAAAATACGGTGCAAAATTTTGTGTCTATTGTCATTAGCCGTTGAGAAGTTCCTATGTCAGGAATCAAGATTAGATGTAAAATCATGCTTACAGAAAAATGCATTATCATTGACGAAATCTACATGTCTTACAAACTCGTAGGTAAGAGTAAGATGTTCAAATTCAAGTTGCAAGAATAGACCTACACTAACAAACATGAAATAAAAGTCTAAAAAGTAACCACACTTACTGTTTATAAATAGATATGAATACGTATCATTATGTGACGAATAGCGCTAATAAATAAACTGAGATGCCTTACTTGCTTTGAAGGTGAACTCCATTATCGAGCACATGATACCACGCACCACCGATTTCGTTACCGCCATTTGGCAAAAATTTTCAACCCAACGGGTTACTAAGTGTCAGTAACTAAATACAGGAGTATTAATCATAAACAGGTGCCTTTTAAAAGGGCCGTAACGCAAATAACGTCGTGGCTTATGGAAGTGTCCAGGGGCGGTCCACCTCATGTCGGTGTGGTTCATTAGAGCGCGCAATTAAGGGTGACGACAAACACGATACAATGTCGCAAGGACATCTGTCACTTCAGCAGAAGTTAGCATCCTATCGGCATTATTTAATCGTAAATGAAGCTGAGTACGCGTTACTCAACTGTTCGTTTTCCATGTATGCAGATTTTGACGAGTGGCAAATTTATGAAATAGTTTTAATGTTATGAGTTCCTGCATCAAGAAATGTCGAGTTTGCCACCAGCCTTAGTGTATGGAGAGAGTGCCATGTTGCTATTGTTATCCGTCCCTAGGGAGGGTTAGCCCACATCTCGTCCTAGTTGCGCACACACGCATTAATATTAACGTTCTCGTAGAAATAACGAGAGCTCTATGATCTACCTACATCATACTGTCTCCCGTAGGTCAATGTTTGTGGCCGACTTTGATGAATGAAATTATTATTGAAAACCTAAGCAGTTATAAATATATATTGAAGTACGAAGTTTGCTGATAAAATGTCTTTCTTTATTTGCCTATCCATTACTCATTAGAAATCATAATTATCGACTATCGTTTTCAAGTAAACTTAACAGCGTAGGCTGAAAGTGAAAATGTATAAGATAGAGTAACTACAGTCTGAGACGTCTAGTTGGTTTCTATTTAAAGTAGCTTTCTAAAGCTATTTTCACCGTATGTAAATCAATTCAATTAATAACTGTTAAGTCAATGAAAACGATAAAATTTCAACCTAACACAAAATAGTTAAAAAAATTATACTGTAAAAAACATACATACGAGTGAAGTTAAATAAAAGCTTTTAAAAAGGTTAGGAACAAATTTTAACATACCATATCCATACACGACTGGTTGTTGTTCACTTATCCGTACTCGTCTTAACGCAGATCTTGCCGGTAACGTGTAATGTCCAGAGTCCGGTACGTTTCGATCATGACCATATCTCATGTATTCGCCAGACATAGGAACGTCTCTGGGTTGTTCATAGTATGATGCATTTGTACGTGGCAGAGTGCCGTATATTTGGCTTCTTGGATCATTATATGGAGCTGATTTATATTGCCGTTGAATTGGATACTGTGCTGGAGGTTTTTGGTATCTCGGCTCCCCATAATCAACGTAAGGATTGTTTCTATCTCGTATACCATATTTGTTAGTCGGCGGTTGTTCGTATTGATTTAAAACTTGCAAACTTTGTGCCGGATATCCATACTGGTGTGGTTGTCTGCGATATTTATCTAGAATATCAAATGCTCTATTCTGAGGTTGACCGTAACGATCTGTGGCAAAAATTTCGCTTACAGGCAAACCTGGGTTATTGTTACTCGCATTGCTTCGATTGCTTCTGGTGCTGCTTCTGTCGCTGCTCCGTCCCAATGAACCATCCCCACGTACACTGAGCTTAACTTCCAGTCTTTTGTCTTTCATAGTTTCTTCTCATACGTACATAGATCAAATCATAGTACCTACTAGTACTAAGTAAACCACTGAGTCATTACATTAAACTGTATTGTGCTCCGACATTTAGAACCTCGAAAAAGAAAGACTCTTACATTCTAACAAATTAATTGTAAATTATGATGCTTTATTACTGCCCAGCGAAATAACGCATCATGCTAAGAAAGCGAGATAGTTACAGCATTATCCGTGACACATGAGTAATGACCTCGGATGTAATAGTTAATGACCATAAGTCCGCGAACAAGCTTAGTGCTGTCGATGTTAATTGAGGTTAAAAGTTTGTCCGGAACATTGCCTGTCGTTTAAACAAAAGTTCTGTCAATTCAACTAGCAGGCGGGGAGCCATCCTGACGCGAACAATAAAATTTGACAGGAGAAAATTCCGATGTTGATTCGTGAGATCGCTGTTCGTGTACCTACTTGCCTCTATCGCCCGTTGTTCGATGTTTCATTTTAAATTTTACGTTCCGGATGATGATGGTATTTTATATTGCATAGTCGTGAGAAGTATTATTTCTCCTTGGAATTTATCACTTGAAAGTCTTGGCACGACTTGATTGAGTTATAAGATCAATAATTTTATAATCACTGCTGCTATATTTTCACTAAGATAACACAAATATATATAAACTGTACGTGCAATACATTCAGCACATCAACGACAATGGATCACTGTACTGTAACAGACAACTCGTCGTTATTGAAGAGTTCCTGACCACTATCCCATTGTGCCTCGAGCTGCTCGTTATTATTGGATGTGATAAGATAACGTAGACAGTTCAATAGCAGTACATTATCACTGTACAGGGTGACTATGTAAGTAACTGTGGTTCATAAACTGGTGATGATGATGGTTACTAGGTTGGTTGGCTTAAAAATGTTTTTGCATGCAACGAGGTTGTTAACAGTCATATATTTTCTGCATAGAATAAATTGTCGTGAATTTTATTAATTGATGCTAACATTTTCCGGTATTTCTTTGCAGTCTCGAGTTAATAAATCCAATCCAAGTTGAAAAATCCAGCTTGTTCATATCATACTATGCACACACCAAATGTTATAGTTAATTTCCTGAATATATTTTATTCAACCTTGACTTATTCTACACGTAGTATCTTAGTCACAATGGGCTGTATTAGTTTCATTGGTATATTATAGCACTAGTGGGTGAATTAATTCGCGAGTGTTATTTATTATAGTATGGCAGTTTATGATTTTTTTTGATCTTCTTTTAAAATATAGTTGTTCACATATGTATGACCCAATTCTTATATGTTGTATGTATTCTTCACCTAACACTGTTTGGCTTACCGGTGATTGTGGGTGGCAGTGTTCATCCAATACGAAAACTAATGAATACGTGAAGAATTTTATCTATAAGTGTTGGTCCTATCAAAAGGGCGCGATATATAGTTCAAAAGATACTATAGTGCTGTGCGGCCCGTCACGATTCTGTTTTAAGAAGCGAACGTCAACAGTTGTGTGTAAAATTAAGCACCTAAATTTTGTCGAATATTACTCAGCTGATATCGATTAAAAACCTCGAGTACAATTTAATATGGTGTGTTTTAATTACTCTGTAAATACTAAATATTATGATATTTAAGACATTACGACAGAACGACGAGATGACTTTAAGACAGAACACAGTCATAATTATATTTAATTCCGTAAACAAAGAAAGCACGTAACGAGTAGCTATCACACGAACACGCTCTACCGAAATCAACACCGGTAATAGAGCAAATCACGACTTCCGTGCAAGACGAATTAAATGACAATATGGTTAAGAGGAATATATTGACAAGACATTTACATTGTTTAGTAGTTACCTATGCAACAATACAAATGTTACCTTGATGTTCTACTAAGAAGTACGATGCTTCGAACAAAAGGTAAGTACGTTTAAGAAGATATTCGTCTTTATAATACCATTTTAACGGCTGAAATACTGCGAGACCACTTTCATAATGGTTTCTTGGTTACGGAGTTCCGTTGGGCATTCTGTATGATATTTTGAGAATCACTTCGGATCACTTTCAAAACATTCAGATGACCGAGTGACTAGTTCTAGTTACATTCCATTCACAAAGTTATTTGAAATTTCACACAATCATAGCACAATGAACTTTATACGTTTCTATTTCGGTGAATGATATTTCGCGTTACGAAATCAACAAAAGAACAAGTGCACTCAGCGTCTCGGCGGACTATTTTCGAACAAATGGATTCAAAACAAGGCTGGAACGATCCGCCTCCGTACGAGCACAGATAATGAATTTCTATTGCTTAGTATGCGACCAAGTAACACGCGACGCTAACTAACATTTGATTAGTAAAATTTCACTGCATTCAATAGAATCCGGTGCTAACTTCGCATGTGTATTAAATACTGGGAGGAAACGCAGCAAAATGGTACGTCGAGTTTGTAGATAAGCTGATAACATCGCGATACCGATTGTATGGCGGACGCAAACATTGCGTATAAACTTTACAGGGGACCTTTATAGTCAACACTAGTGTGTTGAAAATGCAGATGTTCAAACAAAATGGTGTAGATTGGACTCACACGTGTCATGGTTACCCAAATTGCAAATCCTGTTTTTTTATATGAACATACATTAAAGTGTTTCTTTACGATAAGGTCATATGTATGAGATAAGATATTATTTGAATAACCTTGTAACACCAAATTGTAGTAGAAACATGGTGACACAAAACTGACGTCATAGCTTGACGTATCTAATTGTAACTGTGACTTATCGCTGTGGAATGCAAATATTATGGAGGTTTTCGCAAAGAAAACCAAATGAAACAAAATTAAAACGGTCTATTTACTTTACATTACTTCATCTAAAGAATGAAAGAGTTGTTATAGTGACTTAGCGAAATATACATTGACAAACAATTTGACAAATCACAATTAATTACACAATAAGTCAGCCAGACATGTGGAGAGATGGGAGCCCACTTAACCGCATGAAATCACAATCTTCCGTGACTAAAAAAACGTGGATCCGGGTTATTATCTTGGGTCAGGAATCACTATGGCAATCATTCTTTCTAGTAGATAAGCACGACAGACGGTTGCCCAGCAACGGGATAGTGAAGGCTCTTAATTGAAAGCTAACTAGCTGTCGATAAACAAACACAGTCATAGTTTGCTAAAATTGTTTTGTATTTAATAGCTAGCTTCTAGATACAAAATTAGTAAATATAACGTGTTATATAGAAAATACATAAAATTATCACTTGACCGGAAAGTTCAAGTTATTTACATACAAGAAATATTACCCATTTATATTAAAAACTAATTAAATAAGAGGCATCCGGGAGCATCTATGCCGCAGACAGACTAGAAACAGAAATAAAGTTCTTCTGTTTGGGTAATAACCGGCTAGTTTATCAGAAGGTTACCTATTACATATTTATTTATTTTCATGGGTGAGCCCAAATACCTGATCTGATTTATTTAAGCTGTGTTTTACAATTAAACGTAGGGTACAAGTACTAACCTAACAGTGAAGGGTACATGTAAATATGAATTTATAGGTTTCGCGTGTAAAGTACGTATGCCAATCCGTACCAAGCAAAAACCATCTGGTTTAGTAGTGCAGTCAATTAAGGATTGTTGTTTTATTAGCTACTCACGTTTGAAAGCTGCTCCACAAAACGTTTATCTAAAACGTTTCTAAAAAAAATTAAACGTGCTTACTTGAATTGGTTTTATCCACATTGACGCGCGTCAGTTTGAGATGCACCCGTAAACTAAAACGGGGCGAACGAACTCTACTAGTAGTCACGACTGCTTGAAGTCATATAAAAAAATGACTACTTATTTATTTTCGAAACTAATAAACAATACTTGGGTATTATAACATTCTGGATAAACCCGTCCACCCGGAATTTTTCGCTTAAAGCAAGTTCTTCTAATTCCTTTGAGTTGCGTTGTAATAAGTTGATAAAAGATCCCAGCCTTTCATTGATGTGAAATATGTCTTGTGATTGTGTAGTAACAAAACAAACAGAAAATTAAATTACAGCTTAATTTTCTGTACCTTAATAGTAACATGGACAATTTAATGTTAGGTATCAATGAACTCGCAAGATCCGTTCATGACAGCGAAGAAAACAAGGCAGCACACCATGGCCCCATCAAGCGATGTCGCAACGTCGTCGCCGTGTCGCGGCTACCTAACACCTATGTCTAGCCGTCGATTCGTGCTCTATGCGCCGTGCTGCATTTTCAGATTTCGGATCTAAAGTAGGTATATCTTTAAAGGTCCATTAAGACAACAGCATCATTTCAAGAATGGTCGCTTTCATTACGCTTGATGATACGAGTTTATGTCAAAATTAAATGTGAAAATTTCCTGTCGATGTCTTTAATCATTGAATTGTTAGTTTCTTTGATGAGATGAGATTTGAAGAGTTTTGATGTAAGATCAGAGTGGATATTTTATCATTAAAATATCATCGCATATGACCAAACATAAATTTCAGTAGCAGAATGAACGTTGCCCAAATTTAGCTCGCATGATTTGATCTGTTCCTACTTGTTTGTGGAAAACATTGCAAGTTACGAGCAATAAAAGTTTTGCAAAAAGTAGTAATAAGAACTTTTGTCAGGAATACACATGAAAATTTAAAGTAGCGTCATTTTGTTTTGTTTCTCACAAAAATATTCCTAAGCTTAAGCCGACATTAAACTGTACCGCTACCTGCCTAAGCAACCTGCTGCTAAGGATGTATCAACGTTAAAAGGTCAGCGTACTGCAATACTTTCTTGGGCGCTAAAGGTTTAATCTTACGAAAACGTTCGTAAGGTTACGTTCTCTTTGTTGCGAATAAAATGATGTTTCAGGTCTATAAGTATTTCAAGTTGTAGTGCATTCAGATTTTAAAACTCACCATCGGCAACGTCATCCGCAGTTTCTTCCGCATCGGTCTTCTGTTCGTCGTGTTGCTCTCGTTTCTTTATGGCCTGCAACGAAGAAATAAGTTTACAAAATGTAACTGTCGCGACGCAACCCGTAAAGCAACCAAAAACGTATATATTTAAATTGTATACAAAAATAAAACAAGCATTTTTGTATTATAAAAAAAAACTCAACATATAAAGAAAGCGTTTAACCGAGTGACCTAGGTTTTTATACATTATATGCAATAAACATGTCGGTGAAATGGAATGATGATATCACAGAACTTAAGTAAGGCAAGCCAAATAAAGTGCATTGGGATCTTAATTGAAATCTCGCTCATAATGTCGCTGTATCTATTAAACTAATCTCACCCGAGTAAGCCAGCCTCCTGCATCTTTCAAGCACCTCATATTAATAAGCACCGATTAAGCACAAATAGAAATACACTACATACACATCTACTTGTAAATCATCACTAGGTTTTGTAGCGCTTACAATTATGGATACATTGAAATACACGTAGCATTGTCGTGTACGGCACGGCAGAAGACAATCATTTCTGCGAACCTCACGGAGGGTCTTCGTCGAGCGATGTGGTCGAGGGCCCGCGCGCATCAGCCCGTAACAGCCACAGTGTTCCGACAATTACGCACGCTTGAGTCGTGCTTACAGAAACGGAGCAATCCACCGACAGATTTATTACTTATTAACACACTGGCTGCGCTTTAACCTACTTTTTTAGATAAAAACGAAATCGATCCGAAATATTCTCGTGCCCAAGCAACCTTTAAGTTGGGTGATATTCTCTGAACTGAACTCTCTTTCCACGCCACAACAAAGTGTTTATTACACGCACCTGTGGCTTTATTGATCAAAGAATAGCACATTCGCAGGCTATACGGAGTCGATCTCACGACTCTCATTGTTTCTCTGTTCTCTGGCGAATGAGAAATTTCGACGTAGATCGCTTTTACCCTTTCGCGTGGCATTAAATAGTAGTGGTGTTCGTTAGCGTTATAGATAGCATCGTGATGAAAAGCGCACGATCGCAATCTACAAGTGTATATAGCGAGAACAACCAATTAAATACTGCACACGTTTCTAAATATTTGTCATGAAAATTCTATGAGCATCATAGCTGGTGTAGCTTTGGAAAGTCGGGAACTGCGCAGCGTAGTACAGTTAAGTTCAAGATCATGACTACCACTTGGTATTTTAAGTTAACAACAGTCACTACTACGTTGTTGAATTTTCAATTAACTTTCTATGCGTGTGTGTAGTCATTGCATCAATATCTATTTTATATCATTTTAAATTAATAAATAAAATACTCAGTAACGACATAAAAAAAATTATATAGAATTCATATTTTATTTATTTTATTGGAGAATATAATTAGGTTTCATTAATATTCCTTCTGTAATTTAGTTTTCATTTTAATCCTACTTACTTTACTTTTACACCAAAAAGCTTCATGGTATTACTTCGTTACCGAATTATTATATGCCCACTTGTTTCCCTGCACTACTTTCACCCGTCTGCTCACAGATTCAAAAACTGATGAGAACTTTACCTGGTTAGTATTTTAAATAGCTTACTTTCATTTAAAACGCTATTGTTGTATAAATAAAAGCCGACTTGCTTGCCCAGTAATTTAAAGCATTAACAACTTTAACTAGCTGCAAGTGTAACCTCTGATCATCTCGGCGGATGCAAACGCGCACCACACACTGTGGGGCAGCGAGTCTCCAAACAAACGAGGTGAGGAATTAGTTGAATTTTTATTCTCCACTAATCTCAGGCTTATCAACAGGGGGTCAGAACCGACGTTCGTCACCTCCAGATATCAAACAATAATCGACATCACACTGTCTACGGAAAGAGTGTCGGAAGAGATCGTTGACTGGCATGTGTCCCGGGATCTTTCGTGCTCTGACCATAGATGGATAAGATACAAACTAAACGTAGACTCTAAAAAGCCGGAACTTTGGCGAAACCCAAGACGGACAGACCGCGCAAAGTTCAGCGAGCTAATGTCCGCGAACTCGGACCTCAGAAAAATCCCAACGAGGTACTATGAATCAACGGATATAGAGAACCACGTAAATAAACTAACGGAGACGTTAATAAACTCATATATGAAAAGCTGTCCATTAACATCGCCTTCGACTAGACCCAACAACCACAATGGATGGTGGGGGCCGGAGCTCGAGAATATGCGACGCAAACTACGCAAGCTGTTTAACAGAGCGAGCAACACGCGGAGGGATACAGACTGGGATGCCTATAAACAGTGGCAGCTCCAGTACAAGAAACGTATCCGAGAAAGGAAACGTGAACGCTGGCGAAACTTCTGCACTAACATTCAATCAACCAACCATGCGGCCAGGGTCAAGACCATCCTCGCAAGCGAACCGAGGAGGGACCTGGGCTCACTAAGGAAACAGGACAACACCTACACAACTACAGATAAGGAGATGTGTGAGTTGTTGCTTGACACACACTTTCCTGGATGCAACATCACGGAAAGTACCAACTGGGGAGAAGCGG
>DWTT01000065.1:0-16364 GCA_018250895.1 Carterocephalus mandan | reverse complement strand
AGATAACATCCAGAGTTCTTCCCTTCTCCACCTAATGCTTAAGCTTAAAACATTAGATGCTTTTTTCAAGATACAAGATAACATCAAGAATCCTTAAAGCTAAATTTCCATACTTTTCATTGCTTGCTATCTTATCGGTTGTAATCTTCCAAGTTGTGAAAGTTGTTTTTGCATAGTTATTATCAATTCCTCTAAATCCTTCATAATTAAGCAAATCTTTCGCTTTTTTCTCATATTCCTTTAGGTAATCATCTATATCAAATTTTCTAGTAACTCTTTGATCTTCAATATATGATATTGCTTGCTGTATAGCTAAAGGAAAGTGTTGTAATTTCTCTACCAAAGCTTTTATCTTTTCATTTTGAGATTCATCTTCTATACTAAAGCCCTTTTTTACAAATTCTATCGCTTCTTCTGACTTTAATTCGTTTAGATTAATAACTTCTATCCCCCTTTCCCACTCTCGATTACGAGAAGTAATTAAAATATAAGGTCCATTACCACCCGGTAATGAATCATGAATTGGTAAAAACTTATTCAAATAATTACTTTTCTCGGCATCATCAAAAATAAACAAGCTTTTACTATTACTGAAAAATTCATAAACCTCTTCTATGAGAGCTTTTATATCCTTTTCTTTTCCATTCTCATCTTTTATATCAATTCTTAGTTTATTCTTCGCTAATCGAGTAAATGATTCAACAAGAGCTATCTCACTTTCAGCATTGATCCATATAACGTTGTCATAACAATCTTTACTATATTCTTGAACATATTGTCTAGCTAACTCAGTTTTTCCTATTCCTCCTAAACCGCTAATTGAGGTTATTTGTGATATTACTGTTACTTTTTCTGAACTACGTTGTATCTTATTATGTAGGTCAATTAACTCTTCCCTTCTTCCAGCAAACAAAATTACTGGCTTTTTCACATTAAACCAAATAGGCTCTCTTACTTGCTCTCTTGCTACAACTGCATCATATATCTTATCAAGCTTTTTATCTATTTTCTCGAAACTTTTTTCACTTTCTTTCCTTCCTTCTACAATAGAATCTGCTATCTTGTGACGTTGCCTACTGGCTTCCTGATATTGACTCATTAATTCATCAAAGACTCCCTTAATCTCATTTTGATTACTTTCTATGTAACCTGATAACTCATTAAAATTCTTACCTATATAATCCTCTAATTCATTGAAGTTTTTTTCAGCTTCCTGTTCCATTTCTACTTTGAATTTGCTTAGTAACCTCTCTTCGACTAACTTCGGATCTTGCTTATTAAGCTCATCCAATAATTCATCTTTCCATTTTCCCTCATCTAACTTTAAAATATACCTATACTCCTCCCTAGAAGGATTTTCTTCAATGTATTCTCTAGCGAATTTTTTTATTTTACTTTCCAATTCCCATTTAAAAAGAAGACGATAGCCATATTTGCTAGTATCACTCTTTCCATCTATTCTCCTATAGTATTTATCAGCACTACCATCACTCTTTATTGTTACTAATCCCGCTTTATCAAATAGTTCTGCAGTATTCCATGAATTCGAGTTTTTACTTTCTAAAGTATGTCCTAGCTTAATATGAGGAACACCAGTGTAGGTTTGTTTATATCTTTTTGATTCTCCAAAAATAATACCCTCAGTAATTGAGGAAGCACAAAGCTCTTTTTCGGTATTTTTTCTATAGTAATCAACCACTCTACTCACAGCATCTTCTGCTAATTTTGTCATTGCTCTCTGCCAACTTCCTTCTGCTGTTACTTGTATAAATTGGCTCTCAAAACTTTGAAAAATCTCAATACCAGATTTTACTAACTCTTCCCTGACTTTGATTGGATCCTTTTTAAATATATACAATTGATCTATCAGCTTTTTAAGCTCTGCTCTATTATAACTACTACCAATGCTGGATATTGTTGCTCGAAGAATGTTAATTCCAATAAGAGGAATTACTTTTGATTCCGCTTCTCCTTGTTCTGTTCCATCTTTTCCTATATATATTATCATATTAACAAAATCAGCCCATTTACCTTGCTTTCCTCTTTGATTTTCTAGTCTCTCATAGTACTCTGATAAAGAGCGTTCATAAATAAAAACAAAATCTTCAACAAACTTTCTGAGCTTTTCATGCACTTCCTTCTCCTGTGCAGAAAGTCTTTTTACTTGATCAGAAGATTTTTTTAAATGTTCTTCTAGAGTCCTAATAATCTCTCCCTTATTTTGTTGCTTAGCAATATCTAGTGGAGTTTTACCTTGATTATTTTTAATATTTGGGTCTATACCAGACACATTCAAAAGAAGTTCAACAATGTCTTGATGATTTTTGCTTACAGCAACATGTAGTGGTGTATTACCATCATCATTGAGATCAATATCATTAATATTTTGTACTTGAGTAAGTAACCCTTCAATTTCACTAATCTTATTTAGCTGAGGATTATCCGTTCTATGCTCACGTATCGCCAGAAACAATTTAGCAATGTTAGTATCATCAGGATTATATTGACGTCTTATTCTATTTTTAAATTGAAAAGATTTACTGTTTTGTTGCTTATTCAGCTGCTCTTTCAACCGATCAATGATTTCTGAATTAATCTCTTTTTTTAGATTACTTACTCGATGTTGTGTCCTCAGCATACACACCCCCTATATTACCTAAAGCTTTTATATAGTAATTAGATACATCAGAAAAACAAAGGATTTTTGAATATTATGGTATTTTGTTGAAGTTTTTGAGCTTCCTTGTAGAAGGGCTTTGTTCTAATTTCGTTTTTGCTGTAAATCATCTCAATTTTTCTTTATTCTCCCAAATTTGGGAGAAAAACCCTGGACCATCCTTTCAAGAATATAATCTTAAGGTGAAAAATTTGAAAGAATGTGGAATATTATAGAAAAAGCAGTCACTCTGTATATATATCACATAGTGTGGATAACAAAATATCGATATCCATTATGAGTTGGAGATATTGGTCAGAAAACAAAAGAAGTTGTACAAGAAGTATGTGGAAGTAGAAATTATCAGAGGTAGAGTTACGTCAACATGTATACGTTTCTGTACCCCATACTTCAGTATTAGTAAGTTAGTGCAGTTAATAAAAGGAAAAAGTTCCAGCAAAACTTTCCAGAGCTGAGAAAAAGATACTGAGTTATGGTTAGTAGGCTACTTTGTAATGATAAAAAATCATATTGAAAATCACTCTAAAAAAGAAGATAAATTTGGTAAGTCGAAAGTTAGCATTCTACGCTCTCTTTCAATCTTTGGATTTTAATCCATAGTGGTTGAATTGAGATGTCATTAAGTACAAATTAAATTCTTTTATTTACTCACTTTACTCATTTTGTATAATATTCGAGAGAGTGAGTTCGAAAAGTACGCCTGCCTCCACCAATATAGGTTTCAACATACCATAAAGCCAGCCTATTTATTCTATCGGGGTTTTATACTAATTCTCTAGTGATATTTGTTATTATGACTCCAATACATGCTAATTTAATTATAAATTAATCATTAAATGCTAGAATAGCTATAATTAAATTTATTAGATAATACTTATGAGTGGAAAAAAACATGTCTTTAAGATGGTACCTGGACAGCAATTTTCATGCGGATCTAGTGAATATGAAGTGTATTCTAACATTAAAAATCCTCAATCTATGAAAAAAGTCAAGCTTATATCGCTAAGCGAAGAAGACGATACGCTAGAATTATCTATAAAATTCTGTAGCGATTTTCTTGATAGATTAGGAATGTATTGCGTAGAAGAAAAACAAAACAGATATATTCGAGATGGTCAACCTGGTTATTCTAAGAACAGTAATTCATTTGCATATGACAATGATAGATTAGTTAAACTATCATTAAATTGGGGCATAGGAGATAAAACTGGTTATCATAATTTTGTAGGTGAAGAATTGAAGTACAAATATTTAACATGGGAGGAATCAGGTCTTGGTGACGATAAATATTATTTTTCAGATAAGGAAGGAAACATAATCGATTCACCTGACAACAAGATATTACAATACAGTATGCCACACCATGATACAGCAAAGTTGATAGAAGATATAACATCGTCTAAGATACCAAAGAGTGTACTAATATCAAGTGAGTTCGCCAAAACTTTTTTTAAGAACTTAACAGGAAATCAGTTAGAGACTCTTGCCGATATTCTTAATAATGAGAAATTACAGATTTTAGCAAAGAGCTTAACAAATAAACAACTACAGGTTTTAGCAGAGAACTTAACAGATGAACAATTTCGAGCTTTAGTGGATCATTTAACCAATCATCAATTACAAGCCCTTACTTACACATTGGATTCAAAAAAGTTAGGAATAATAGTCCCCTTATTAAATGAGAATCAGGTTACGAACTTAGTAAAAGACTTTAACCTAGATCAAGTAAGACAAATTTTCCCTCACCTTAAAATGGATCAGTTCGAGATGATGATCAAGACAATGAGTAATGACCAGTTTGTAGAACTAATAAAAAATGCAAATGAGAAAATGATAAACACTATTTTTCACGACGCGTTGAAAAATCAACTTCCAGCCCTAGTAAAAACTTTAGAAGAAGATACATTACATAATTTAATTAATAAGCTAGACCACGAGAAACTTGCAATAGTAGCTCGCGAGTTAACTGATTCTAATAAGATTCAGATGGTTATTAAGTCTTTAGTTGACAAACCAGAAAAACTTCAAGCTTTTGCTCATAGTATGTCTAATGAGCAGTTTAAAGAACTTTTGGATAACGTAGATGCAGAAGAGCTTAAAGACATCATTCACAAACTGCCTTATGAGAAAGTGACAGCTGTGATTGGTGATCTTGGCAATCAAGATCAGTCTAAAGCTATCATTGATGCATTAAAAGGGAAACTTGACGAGCAGAGTAAACAGAACGAGAAAATGATTGAGATGATGTTCAAGCAAATCAAGGACGATATGCCATATTCTGCACATGACCTAATTCTTACAGCAGAAGATGGCGATATATATCCTTATGATTCGTCAATACTTGCATAATTAAAATTTTTACTTTTTAACTTTTTATAGGAGACCGTATGACTGAAGAAATGCAACAACTTCAAAAACCTAAATTTGTCAAACCTACATTCGAAAAACCGAGAATTCCGAAATTTCAGGATAGAGCACAAAAAGTGGTTGATCTCACCAACGATATCAATACTGCAGAAATTGATGAAAAAATGATGGTAAATGTTGTTAGATTTAAAGTTTTTTATGATAACCTGGTAAACAATATCAACAAATACAATGACAGTATAAGTTCTAGTATTGAAAATGATATAATAAACCCATTATCAACAATTATAGATAATATAGGTAAGGAAACAAAAGAAATAACGGAGAGCATCACTAAAATTAAGGAAGATATGCCATACTTCTCGCCAACACAGGCAGAAGATATACTATAGATACAAAGACGTAATCTCGAGATGATTTTAGATAACATACACCAAATGAGCAAGTAATAACCCACTATGTTTCAGGGATCATTTTCTTAATTCTATCAAAAAACTCTCTTATCCAGAAAAACTGTTGCCACGGCTAGCAGAACTTGATAATACAGGTGATTGCATACTGCTATATGAAGCCCTATTTTCATTTACGTCATAGGGCATTGCTTCAGGACCGCTGTTAACATTTGTTTCAGTAAGTGGAAATTCCCGTTTGTAATTAGGAGCTTCCTCTGCATGCTCAGAAGGTCTAGAATTTACTTGATAACCAACGCTATCAAAATTTTTTTTATTTACATCATATAAAAGCTTCTTCTTTGGTTGAAAGGACTGCACTGATGAATTGTCACTTCCTAAACTTTCTTGTAGCCTATCTGGTTCTCGTATTGAGCTCTCAAAGTCACTGCCCCAAGAAATATAACTATCTGTCATACTAGCTTGTGTTTCTCTCCACTTCGATTTCACCTCACTTAAACTCATCGGTAATATCACATTCAGATTTGGAAGTGATTTGGATCTACGTAAATTATTCTGTCTTGTTTTTTGAAATTCCTCAAATGCAGCCTTAAATTTCAAGAGCGAATTCGAATCATCTAATATAGCTCTAAGCGCTAGGGAAAGTTGCTGTGAAGTTAGAGATTGCTCTGGCAGATTCGGTGGAAGTGACATATTTTCTTGATAATTTTTGATGGAATTACTACCATCTTCCAAATTGTTGTGTGCATCCACAACAATTGACGGAAATTCAGGAAACGATTTGAGTTGATCCATGCTATTTAGAGGCGAGGTGGGTTCTGGATATGGTGGCAACGATTCCTCTGTTTGGTTAGCTTGCTGATCAGCACCATTAACCATAACGTCAGGTTGCGGTGTTTCTGTTTCTTTCACTGGATCATCAACTGGTGGTTGTTGTGGAATAGGAATAACCGACTTTTCAGGCTCTTGCGAAAGCAACGGTGGCGTAAGAATAGGCACAGCTTGCTCTTTTTCTTGTACTAGACTTTCTCCTTCTTCTTCATTTTTACTTCTTGGTTCGCTACTAACCTTATTAGATTTACCCTTACTGCGTATGGCGGAAATAGTAAATGCTGCTAATGTAATTACTGAAACTAATGCAGCAACTACAGAAATGGCAAAAATTGCCAGAGGAGCTGTAGAGATTACAATACCAAATTTAATTGCTAAAGCAACATAAGGAAAATATAAAACAGCTACAGTGCTCGATCCTCCTAGCAAGAGAGCGGCAATTGAAAATTTCAAAACAGTTTTTCTTTTACTCATTTTTCACCACAAAATATTAATTAATCACTAATTATAAACACTAAATTGTTAATTTGTCAATGAATTAATCAATGAGTAAAGATCTTCTGCGTACAAGAAAAGAACGAGGTTGATCAGTGAAGCCACTGAAGTGATAATGAATAGACTCTTAGAATAAGCAACCTTATTACCACTAGCTTTATCAAAATACATAACTTTCATGATATTTAAATAATAGTAGCATGATATCACACTCGCTGTTACAAGAATCAAAGACAGGCTGATAAAGCCAGAATTTATTAAACTTTTGAATATAAAAAATTTAGCGATAAAACCTGCAAGTGGAGGTATTCCCGACATCGAGAGTAATAGTATAGAAAGATGGAATGCTAAAATTGGTTGCTTTTTTCCTATACCAGATAAATTTGCAATATCACAATCATCATCGTCAATTTGTACGAGATATGAGAATAGCCCTATGCTTGTGATGATATATATCACCAAATACATTAAGGCACTATCTGTTCCTGCTTGTGTAAAAATAGAAAGTGAAGCAAATATAAAACCAATGTGACCAATTGAACTGTAAGCAAACAGCCTTTTTAAGTTTTGCTGACGCAAGGCCCCAAAAGCTGAGATAAGCACAGACAATGCTGAAACGTATAAGAAAATAGGCTGAACATAACTTTTTACATTTACTAACTCTTCATTCATCAATCGAATTAAAAATGTTACAAGTGCAGCTTTTGGGGCCGTAGAAAAAAACGCAGTTACTATGGTAGGTGCACCTTGATAGACATCTGGAGCCCACATATGAAAAGGAGCAATAGCAAGCTTGAAACACAAACCAATAAGGATAAAAACTAACCCAAAAACTATTCCATAAGTTATCTGATGGTTTTGCAAGAATGAACCGAGCTCAGAGAAATTGACTTGTCCTGTATATCCATAAAGCAGCGACATTCCATATAGCATAATGCAGGAAGATAGTGCACTAAGTGTAAAATATTTCACTCCTGCTTCACATGAATAAGCTGAATCTTTATTAAAGCTCGCAAGAACATACAAAGATATACTCATCAACTCAAAAGCTAAATAAAAAGAAATCAGACTATTTGCTGAAACCAAAGTTATCATGCCAAATAGCGCAAAAAGAATCAGTATTGAAAATTCATATTTATAGTCATATTTTGATAAATTCAGCATCAAAAGTATTAAAATTCCTGTGCTGAGAATTAACCCTTGGGCTGACCTGATGTATAAATTGAGTTTTAACAACGAATTAAAGAGAAAAATTTCATTGTTTTCTGCCGAAATAATTAAAATAATCAAAGTTACCACTGTGCAGCCAAGTGCTAATAAGTTGATAGTTCGGCGGTTAAATATAATTCCAAGCAGTAGCAACACTAACGAGGAGATAATAGAGAACATTTCCGGCAATATCTGTATATAATTCATAGCGCATTATATTTGACTAACAAATTTGCCATACATGGCTTCAAATAATTCAGTGCAAGGGTTGGGTAAAATCCAAGCAAAATAACAAACACTGCAAGCAGAATTAAGACAGAAAATTCTATGCTATCCAAACGGTTATTTAATAATTTAGAATAGCTAACCCCCCATATTATTTGCTTACATAAATTCAGCATATAAACTGCGCTTAAAATAGTGCCAAGTGCGATAAATCCTGTAAAAAACCCTATGCTCTTAAACATTCCAACCATAGCCAAAAACTCACCTATGAATCCAGATGTTCCAGGTAGCCCTATTGAAGCCATTGAAAATAAAATGAACATAAAACCAAATTTTGGCATTGTGTTTACTATGCCAAAATATTTTGCAATCTCCAAAGTCCCAGTTCGAGTATATAGCATTCCAACACACAAAAATAAAGCAGCAGAAATAAGGCCATGACTAATCATTTGAAATATGCTACCCAGTACTCCTTCCTCACAAAATGAAAAGAGGCCAGCGGTAACGATCCCCATATGTGCTATTGAAGAATAAGCTATTAACTTCTTTATATCATCTTGAGCAAACGCAACTAGAGAAGCATATATCACCGCAATAATGCTCAGCACAACAACGAAATTTGAAAAATACAAACTTGCCTGAGGAAGCATTGGAATAGAAAATCTTAAAAATCCATATCCCCCCATTTTAATAAGCAAGCCAGCTAAAATCACAGATCCAGAAGTTGGTGATTGCACATGTGCATCAGGAAGCCAAGTGTGAAATGGAAACATCGGTACTTTTATTGCAAAAGAAATAAAAAATGCAATCCACAGCAATGACTGCACTTCAAGATCAAGGCTTGGCACTAATGTAGCTAATTTTTGTATACTAAACGTTCCAAAAACACTATAGATGTATACTAACCCCAGTAGAAATAATAATGAGCCAGTTAATGTATAAAGAAATAACTTAAACGTCGCATATATCCTTTGCTTCCCTCCCCAAATGCCAATAATAAAGAACATTGGTATTAAGACAGCTTCAAAAAACACATAAAAGCTTATAGCATTCAGTGAAACGAAAAAACCGACTACAAAACTCTCAAGCAGTAGAAATAATGCCATATAGGCTTTTAGGGTCGTATAACTCATTTTGCAATTATAGAGCATACAAATAACAAACAAGAAAGTTGTAAGCAGAAGGAAAAGCAACGATATTCCATCCACTCCTATTCCAATATCTCTTACTGGATAGCTGACAAACTGAAAGTCCGCATCGTTATAATCAAATTCTATACAAGCTACAATGCTAAGTAAAAATGGAAGTACAACAAAAAATAGGGCAAGGAATCTTAGGTATATAGATTGATGATTAATCCTGATCGAGGATAAAATCAATGCCCCTATCAGTGGAAGCAAGAATATAATAAGTAACAACACTTTTTATTTAATTCCAATAATATACAAAGCACCGATTATTAAAGTAACAAACATAATAAATGCATAATCAAATATATAACCAGTTTGTAACTTTATAGAACTTTTTGAACATTCATTAACCAACCTTACAACACCATTTGGTCCAAATGAATCAATAGCCTTAACATCAAACTTCCATAGAAGCCTAGATATAAACCTTATCGGTGCAATTATAACAAACTCATACACCTCATCAAAGTACCATTTATTCTGCAAAAACTTAAGTAAAAATTTACTCTTAATTTGCCTAATTACTTGATATTGGTAAATTAGGTACGCAAGTGCTATTCCACTTAGGCTTGCTAAGGTTGGCAGTAGTTTTATAAAGAAATTATGAACTCCATGCTCATCAATCATCACTAAACTTGATTTCCAAAACGCATTACTAGTTATGTTCAAAATATTTGCTCCCCATATTCCAGAAAATACTGATCCAAAAGCAAGTATCAGTAATGGTATAAGCATAATCTTTGGTGCCTCATGTATATTAATTTTACTTTGTTTTTGGCTGTGGAACACAATAAGCAATAACCTCCAAGAGTAAAACGCTGTGAAGAATGCAACAACTAAGCTTATTACAAAAGCAAAGCTATCCGTGCTATAAGCATGTTCAATTATCAAATCCTTTGAGTAAAAACCTGCAAATGGAAATATTCCAGAAAGCGCAAGAGATCCAATCCACATGAGAGTATAAGTGCAAGGGATTTTCTTCCAGCAATTTCCCATTTTCTGAATGTTTTGCTCATGATGCATTGCATGAATCACATTGCCAGCACCAAGAAATAGTAGAGCTTTAAAAAAAGCGTGTGTCATTAAATGAAAAATAGCAACATTGTAAGCAGAAAGCCCACATGCCATGAACATATAACCAAGTTGACTGCAGGTTGAATAAGCAATTATTTTTTTTATATCGTTCTGAGTAATCGCAACCGTAGCTGCAAAGAAAGCAGTAAGTGCCCCAACAATAACTATTAATTCTCGTGCCACATTTGATAGCTCAAATAATGGAGAACATTTTGCTACTAAAAATATACCTGCTGTTACCATCGTTGCTGCGTGAATGAGTGCAGAAACAGGGGTTGGCCCTTCCATTGCATCTGGCAACCAAACATGTAAACCAAGCTGTGCAGATTTACCCATACAGCCAATAAAAAGTAATATGCATATTATATGAGTTACTTTGAATTCACAGCAGAATGCTCTAATGTTCTGCGTGCCAAGAAGATCAGTTGTATCAAAAACTTCAGTAAAATTCAAAGAGTGAAATGTATAATAAATAAGAAAGATTCCAATCAATAGTGCAAAGTCTCCTACCCTATTCACAACAAATGCTTTAATTGCTGCATTATTTGCAGAATATTTTTGGAACCAAAATCCTATGAGTAAATAAGAACACAGGCCAACCCCTTCCCAGCCAAAAAAAAGCTGCACGAAATTATCGCTTACAACCAGCACAATCATGCAAAACGTAAATAGCGATAGGTAAGAAAAAAACCTCGACTTCCCCTTATCATGCTCCATATAACCGATAGAGTAGAGATGTACTATCAGTGAAACGGTGGTAATAACAATAAGCATTAAGGATGAGAGAGCATCCACACTAATTGCCCAATTTACTTTTAATACACTTAATGAAAATAGAGGAAATAAACTCAAGTGATAATTTTCAGAGAAGGTGAGAAAAACATACCAAGATAAAACTGCAGATATTCCAATCCCTGCCGTTGTAACTAACTGACTTTTTCTAAAAAATGCTCCAAAGAATGAACCAAAAAGTGGCAGAAATACTATTAATTTCAGTATATCCATCATACTTTCATTCTTTCATTAAATTTGCTTGTTCAACGTCTATATTGCCACGGCTTCTATAATATACAACCAATATTGCAAGCGCAACTCCTGACTCTGCTGCCGCAACAGTCAACACAAACATCACAAAAATTTGCCCAACTATATCATTCATAAAGGCAGAAAAAGCAACTAAATTGATGTTAATCGCCAGCAATAATATTTCTATTGATAACAGTATATTGATTATGCTCTTACGGTTAATGAAAATACCACACACGCCAATAGTGAACAAAATAGCAGCAACTATCAAAAAATGATTTAATCCTATTTCCATTCTACTCCTTTTCCAAATTTAGCCTTAATCAATTTTACAGATGAAGATTGTGTCAATTGCTTTAACACGTTCTGTTTTCTAACTCCTTTTTTCTTTTCCTGCAAAGTAAGAGCAATTGCACCAACAATTGCAACAAGCAGCAGAATACCAGAAAGATGAAAAGCGTACATGTAGTCAGTGTAGAGCAAATTACCGATAGCTTTCACGTTATTGTTATTATAGTTTATAACATTGCTTATATTCGGTTCTGAACTGCGAATTACAAAGCTGATGATTAGAAAAAACACAACACATAATATAGCACCAAGAGTGAAATGCTTTGCAAAACCCTGATGCAATCTTATGTAGTCAATATCGAGCATCATGACTACAAAGAGGAATAACACTGCAACTGCACCGATGTATACTATCAGCATCATCATAGCGATGAATTCAGCTCCAAGGAGAATAAAAAGAACTGCAGAATTAACGAAGGTGAAAATTAAAAATAATACTGCATGCACAGGATTTCTTACACTAATTACGCATACAGCAGATAAAATGCTAAGAATTGCAAAAAAATAAAAGAAAAAAGGCATTAACGTACTACTTTCAACGCTACTTACCTAATTAAAGCACTATTACAATAAAGTCAATATCATATTAAATATTTGAAACTCTACCCTTACTTAACCATTGAGGGGTAAGCACTTCTCTCAAGGCGGTCAATGTATCTATTTCTGGCTTTTTTTCCTTCTTTTTACTGACTTCTTCATAAATTTTTGCAATACCAAGTATTAATGCACTAATTACAGGGACTGCTATAAAGACTCCTCCAAGAACTGGATTACCTGTAGCACATAACATCACTCCAATTGCTATAAAACCGACAACAGCAACACCTAAAGCGCTATACATACCTGCATTATCATAAGGGTTTTGCAGTTCGTGAGAGGTTGTTTGTAATTGGCCACTATTCATATCTATTTTAGTGCCAGCTGAAGGAACAGCTAATCCTTCTGTTCCTTCACGCTTTAGTGGTTTACAGCCTCCTGGTGTAGGTTGGGTGCCTTGTAAATCATTCTCAGTATCGCCTGGAAAAGATTCCTTAGACTGCAAACTTACTTCTGCAAGTGCTGTTGTTTTAAGATTTTGATCTTGTGTTATGTTGATAGGAGGGCTTAGCTCTTTATATTGCTTTAATGATGGTTCCATGAGATCTTCAATGCTACCCAATATTTGTTTAAAATTTCCATGGTTAATCTTTAGCAATTCTTTTACACAATGTATCAGCTTCCATTCATGACTAGATTTTCCTAGTTTATTAGGTTTATCCCAAATATCACCTACAATACCATTATTGACTCTAATAAGCAGACTTACATGGATATCATGATTAAAGTTATTTTTTGAATGAATAATTAAATTCCTTAATTCTTTTAGCTTATTATCGTAAGCCTCTTCGTCATATTGTTTAGCTGTATTTTTATCTGAAGTAGCATAAAGAGATTGAGGTTTTTTTTTACGCAATCTTTTAGTTCTTGTTTTTTTCTCGTATTTAATTTTAATGCCTTTTATAAATTCGTTGGTTTCTTCAGTCATTTTTATTTGCACCTTTTCAGCAAAATATCTGACCAATACAATATGACTTTTCATCCTATTTGACGCTCTAGATTTATCCTCATCAACATACGATTTTAACTCCTTTATAATCTCTTCAGGATTATTAAAATGCTTAGTTAGGTATTTGATAAATTTGAGGTCTGTTTCCGTATCACTTTTTAACCTCTTTTTATTTTTATCCTCTAATTCTTCGAGTTCTTTTTCTAACTCACTGATCTCTTTTTCTAACTCCTCTATAGCCTTGTGAAACTCCAGAGATATCAAGTGATCGATCCAGCCATACCAGTCATATTCAGATTTATCTTCTGATAGCTCATTGTGGTCTGCAAAACGCACTTTTCTTTGTTGTAATTGTTCTTGACCATTTAAATTAGCAAACATATTTATTATCTATTTAATATTATTGGCATATATTTCAATATTACCTAAAATTTTAACATTTGTCAATCCGGGCACCTACTGTTTGAAATAAACTGGAAGCAAGCAACAAAAACTTTACAGAGCGCAAGTAGTAAGATTAACTTACTGCAGCAGCCCCTTTGATGTCATCCCAGTCTGGGATCCAGAGAACTTAGTTTAAAAGAGTTGTTATTTCAGTTTAGGATCCATTTTCTCTTCTAGATTCCAGACTGGAATGACACCGTCTTGAATGGAAGCCAGTGCCAACGATGCGCCATATTGCAATGTTCGTACAGTTGTGTACTCAGACACTGTCATCCAGACACAATTTCATCATATAAATCTTTCCATTCTTGATTTGTTTTTTCAATTAAGTTTATTTTCCATTTTCTCTGCCAACTTTTCAGGAGTTTTTCTCTACTAATTGCTAAATTTATGTCTTTCAAAATAGACTAGTTTACAAACATTGTACTTTGACGTGAAACCAGAGATGGCTTTGCTTTTGTGTTCCCAAATTCGTTTAGTCAAATTTGATGTTATACCTGTATATAGGGTTCCATTGCGTTCACTTGCAAGTATATAAATATAATAACTTTTCATATATAATAAATAAGTTTACTAGATTCCAGTGTCAAGCACTGGAATGACATTAAAGGAGCTACTTGATGACACCAAAGAGGCTATTCTTTGATACCAAAGAGGCTACTTGAATGACAAGAGAGGAAGTACTGGAATGACATTGTCTTGAGTGCATAATGCACCAAAGGTTGTGTACCAAAAAGGTGTCATACCAATTTTAAAAGGCTGTCATGCAAGTGGCCCCTCCGAAAACTTAGTTTAAAAAAGTTGTCATTCCAGTTTAGGATCCATTTTTCTTCTAGATTCCAGCATCAAGTGCTGGAATGACATGGCGGACAAGTAGCTCTCTCTTGTCATTCCAGTACCTCCTCTCTTGTCATTCCAGTGCGTGACACTGGAATCCAGAAAAAAAGAAGAGTGGATCCCAGTGTCAGCTACTTTCATGACACCATTTGCTACGGAAATTGTCACAATGTTCGTATAGTTGTATACTTGACACTGGGATCCAGGAGTATAAAAATGGTGAACAAAATTTATGTTAAAAAACTGCTTGTGCTGATAATTGATTCTTAATATACTGATTACATAATAATTTAATTTAGAGGTTGATATGCATGGTAATAATGATCCAAATAAAAAAGTACCTGATTCAGGGAGAGTAAAGGTTGATCTGAGTAAAATAGATCCAAAGAAAATAGATGATTTTAGAGACATGATTAGACGTGAAGAGGAAAGAAAGAAAAATCAATCTAGTGGTCAGGGCACAAGTAGGAGTGGTAAGTAATTATGTTGATTAATTAGAGAGGTGGCGTTATGCCTAATAAAAGTAAAATAAATCGAGAATTAGTAAAAGCGTTTAATAGTGTTCTTCTTTTTGATAATACTGCTATTACTAATCTCACTGTAGAAAAAGATCATATTGTTCTCTCATTTGATAAAAATATGAATATTGATCAGCGCAGAGAGTACTTGAGCAGTATGAGAGAGAGTATAGTAGAAAAGTTTTGTGGAAATGAAAGTGCTGCCAATGATCTTTTTTATACAGACTCTTTTCCTTTTAACTTTAATCAAGGAAAATGGATTACAGATAGTAGCAGGCATAGGTTTTCAGTGCCAATTAAAAAAGAGGTAGTTTGTAATCTAAAATATTTGCTAGCTAATGAACTTATACGATTCACAATAGAGAGTATTATAGACGATCATCCTGATGAAGATTATGTGGAAGACAATGTATACGATGTGAGCTTTGACAGAAAATCTTATTTATACTGTAAGGGCTTTGATGATCAAGAATTAAAAGACTCTTTTGTAAAATCATTCTCATCGAGAATGGAAAGTTATGAAAATAGTCCTAAAAATTTTAAGGATTTGTTTTTAACACAGGATAATTTTCCAGGAAATAAGAAGGCTTATGTATATTTAAAGAAAGGCGTTTTTGATGATCTTAAGTTTGTTCAAGACATAGTAAAGCGTAGAGCATCATCGATGTGTCGTTGTTTTGATGCTCCAAAAGGCGAGATTGGAGTTAGTGACATGCTGAAATTTGCAGTGGTTGATTTGCTTAGTAAAGCAAACATACCAGTTGATCGTATATTGCGTGACTCTTACTTGAACAGTGACGAAGATTCAATTTTAATTCCTATTGTAAGTTATAATAATGAGGAGGGATATTTAACAAGAGAAGAAGTGAATCACGTTAATAATATGTTTGGTATGGATATATTAAATAGCTTTGAAGGTCGGACTTCACAGAAATCGCTATTGGGCAGTAAAGGAGTGTATGGAATAGATTTTGCTAACCCAGACATTGCTTACTGTGTGATGGATAAGATCACAGAGAGCTCTTTAATCAGCGAATATAAAGTTAAAGATAAAGATACAGGTAAAGATAAAGTTAAATATAAGCTATCCATTGATCCTGCGCGTGTGCCAGCTATGAAACCACAAACTCTTGCCCCTTCTGAAGAAAAAGTAGGGACGGATGG
>DWTT01000064.1:0-24639 GCA_018250895.1 Carterocephalus mandan | reverse complement strand
GTCATTGGTGCGTGCCGCTGGGGTTTGAACCCGGACCGCTCGAGTGAGAGGCGAGTTCGATAGCCACTGGGCTGTCAACAAAAAATATATTTGTGTGTCACAATAAATATATTAACATACAAAATGTATTTATTGTCAACCCTTGCTTTAACTCTATCCTCTTCAGTCTTTACCCTATTGACCTGGGGTGAATAGGGTTTAGGAACTTTAGGATGATTTTTGCGATTTTCTCATTATATTGTTAAAGCATATAACTAGGTATATAATACCTTGTATTATGTCATTCCATAGCCCAATGGCTCACTTCGATTCAATGTGATCGAAAAAGTTAAGCAGCGACGGGCGCGGTCGGTTTGTGGATGGGTGACCGCTAGTGGCAAAATTTCATGGACCCTAACATGCTTCGGGTGGCTTGAGAACATTCGACACTGGGTTGGCCACTAACCCCTCCACCAATCCGCATTGGAGCAGCGTTGTGGAGTATGCTCTAGACCTCCCGCAGAAGTGTCTGTGGGGGAGACCTGTGCCCAGCAGTGGGACGTCTATGGGTCGCAGCGATCGATTATGTCATTAAAAAATATAAGCACCCGGATAAAACTTAGGCATAAAAGTGTCATATAACTTATATAGACATGGGACATATTTAACAATAAAAGTGAGAAACTACCCAATTCACCCCATTTTACGGTAGGTAAGTGAGCGAGTCCAAGCCTGAATAGTGAGAAGTGACCCGTGTCCTGCAAGGCACGCTAAAGGGTCGCAGCAAAACACTGGCAATAGTCGCGTAAAGGGTCGCAGACGTCGCAGTCGCAGCGCAACACTGGCAATAGTCGCGGTCAGGTAGGCGACTCACACATTTGTTTATCTATCTAGTGACTAAACACAGCGCACAACATGTTTTCACCTTCTATCGATAAATATTATTTAAGGGGATCGTTAAAATAGTATCTTTCTTTACTGTACGTACAACGGTACATTTCATTGCATTTTTTTATTCAAACACCCACTAAGTAAATACATAATATGTCTATACTGATATTATAAAGAGGAAACATTTGTTTGTAATGTTTTCACAGAAAAACTACTGGACCTATTTCAAAATTCTTTCACCATTAGAAAGCTGCATCTTCACTGAGTGACAAAGGCTATATTATTACTAGGTATAAACGAAACTATTGTTAAGTCTAATTCCACGCGAGCGAATCTGCGTGCGTCCACTAGTTAATATAAAATTATTTAGCATTATAAAGCACAGTCATTTTTATTTACGTTAACTGGCTCGAAGTACCCATTGCAGGGGATCGCCCTGAAAATCTGCGACTATTGGTTTACCACGAACATTTACTGAGGGCGTCCTCTTTTGTATCGCTCGTTCTAATATTATATCTATTTAATATATTATTACTATAATTCGTGAGTGTCTATATTCATAGTTGATTTAAGTCGGAAATAGGCCGACTAGTTTCGATCGGTTACGATGATCATCTTCATGAGTAAACGCATATAATTAATTATTACTAGTGGACGCCCGCAGCTTCGCTCGCGAGAAATTAGACATAATAATATATTCTTCTTAACGCGTTAACTGTAATGAATGCGTAAATGTGTTACCCCCTATGTTTATTTTACAGCCGTAAGGGTAACATTTTTACAAACTTTGAATTCCATATTTATGTTATATCTAATCAACAGTCTTAATCAAAAATCAAAACATTACGCCATCACAAATTAACCAAACATGCGCTTATCAATCGATTACTGATTTCGTGGAACAACAAAAACTCAACAAATACATGACTCAACTCAATCGCGAATTAGCTAAAAAAATTGGACACTACATTGACTCAATAGCGCCAGCCGGAGTGATTACACACAGTCAGCGGGTGAGTTACGTAAATATAACACACACAGACACAACGCACGCCCACTGATGCAATACTAACACAAGCGCAGCTTGCCTCTGTGTGTGTGCCGCAGACCGTGGTGAGTGAGTCGGTCGACCCCACTACAAAATTTAGTCGCACTCTAGACTTCGCAGAGGATAGACGAGTCCAAGTAACTAGAGTACTACGCATCACACTGTGTATCATTTCGTCATAACAAAATTGTGATAGTGAAAAAAATTTTCTGGACGTGACAAGTGGAAGTGTAACATTTATTGTTCCATTTCAAAGTACTATAAACAAAGCTACTGACGGTTCTGTGATTTTGTGAAATTATGACATTGTTCCCAAAATTTGGATAATTCCGGATAAGGAGTGGAATATTGCCGCAAATATTTTCGTAAGTATTTTGAACTAATTAAACTACCCCATTTATTTATTTTTATGTTTCGCTTCAATTTAACAAATTATTTAATATACGATATTCATTTTTTTGTAATTTTTTTAAATATTTTTAAAGTCATTTTATAATAAATACAAAGATGAAAAATTATTAAATGTCAAATTGAGAATAATGAGCCCAAAAACTTTGGTCATTCTCATTATAATATATCAATCCAAAAATTTTTTAAAAATTATCCCGTTGGAAAATTCTTAATGTCTTATTAATTTTATAATATAATTATATTTTTAAATCAAAAGAGTGTATTTTAAATAATCAATTCCAGAACGCGCATTTTAAATTATAATTTCCAAAATAAAACCTGCCGTCTAAAATTCCGCCCGGCTTCCATTTAAATTATTAATTACAATAAATTACAATGATTAATAAATTAAGATGAGTCAGTAGCTAATGCCATGCTAATGCTCGTTCCATAGAATTGCTTTTCCTAGTGTCATTGACATCGCTCGAATTTGTTTACTCATCCATCGTAGGCATTTGCCAAATATTTGCGCTTTCATCCTCCCGCTTAACGCTCTTTCGCACATCGGGAAAATCTTCCTAGATTATTTCTATGGTTTTTAGTCATTTATTAATTTACCTCCTTTTTTTAACTTTTCAATTTTCTAATTTTTTTCAAGTTCATTTAACAGTGTTCAAGAATGTTCAAAAAATCATCAAATAGAATTGTAAGGTGAAATGTTTCATATTTTGCGATATTAATTCATTAACTACAATGGCGCCCCAACTTGTTCTTTGTCGATGACCATCTTTGTTTTGAATCTTTTGTTTTGCAACCATTTCCTCACTTGTGTTTCCACTATTATCTGTGTTTACATCGACTTTGCAATCGACTAATTTGTTTTGCTATCATTCATTGTCACCACTTTTATTTTTGTCACAAATTTTCCTTGTGCTACAAATGTAGCTGGTTTTAGAGTTTGCTGTTTATTAATTACCTATTACATGCTATTACTTGACTGATGTCCTAAAATGTATTCTTGACTAAATATAGAATGATGACTTCAACGGATCCATTCGTCAACTTCTTCACTTAAAGTGAATGATAACTTCTTTCAAATTGATGTTAAATCAAATTCCGAAAATTTTCCGTCATACTTTTTTTAGAAACTAACTACTGTCCGGAATTTTATACATTTAATACTAATAGATAGAAAAATATCGAAATTAAGGTAAAATTATAATTTAAAAAGATGAAAAAAATAACCAACCCTTACGAAACCAGGCTATACAAAGCTTAAAAGGTAAAATATATAAAACTTTTATGCATCCATTACACAAACCCCAGTCACAATTAAAATCAAATTTCGAGTTTAAACGTAATTGCGATTGCGTTTGCTCGTACTGTGTCGCAAGCGGTGCCAGGCGCTGTCGTAAGCCATTGTGGGCTTACACAACTGGTTCAAGGTTCCGTTCCCGCGTGCGTTCGCTCGGATGTACGGAAACTAGATTTAGTAACATGTTATTGCTGTCTGGAAATTAAGAATAAATTACGCACAGGGAAAGATAATTTAAGGAAATTGTCTTTTCATTTGGAACGCATTCCAATAATATTGTGGCCGTCCAACATTATGTATTATCAATCCAAATGGCATTAATATGAGTAATGCTATTTATTCTTTTCATCCAGACAATAATTATGTTACCAAAACAAACTTACTTCCTAGAATCTGTCGTTTCCAAGTAAGTTATTCATATTGAGCTCGTGCCAAGAAAATTTTGTATATTTTCCTGAACGTATGCTGCAAAATAAATAATAAAACAGTCAATAGAAAATAAACACGATGCTATAGTATCGTGCAGTCGAATCGATCCGCCGACTAAAGGTCAGTTCGGTACAGAACGTATGACGCAACCTCGCTAGGGCGCTGTTGCGCAATCCGCAGCTAGACACGCTCCACAATAGATAATATCCTGCCCAGCTTTGACTAACTCGCCCATGCAATTTCAACTACATAATTGCATGATTTTAATACAAAATCATTTGTTTCCATTAGATGCATCTAAATTAGATCTATCAACTCAATCTTCACAACGAGGATTTGCAACTAGTCTGAACCTGGCATCAACAACTTTCATTACTATCTAAGTATTTTAATTTTGTCACTCGTGACACACATTAAATTCCAGTTGAGAAGAAATAATTATCACTTAACGTTGAATAAACACTTTATGTAAGTTATGTGCCCTCTAAGGTCGAGCGAGCTAGTTCCGCCGTACGACGAAGTCTATTTATATTTACACTCGTACACAATGAAATGCAATAAACAGATAACAAGCGTTACAATAAACGTTTTATCGGCACATGATGTAATACAGGAACTGCTGCAAGGTTCTCCGGAAGGTATTATTAAAGAACATAAGGTTATACCCGCATGCATTTAGTTAATCGTGCTTCATGACTAGAATTACTATGAATTTTTAATTCCTCTTAAACTCCCGCCATGTAAGGCTCACGGCCCTGGTGTTAAATACCACACGCGTACCAAATCACGCAAATGATGATATCATACCTACGCAGAGTTAATATGAACATCGTGATTTTTCTAAATTGTATGCATTTACAGCCATAAATCAAAGAGACCAAAAAATTCTGCACAAGCAAACAAGCTCAGGACGACGTAAAAGGTAACGCCAGATACAGGACTGATTCTACGGCATTATACATTGTAATCAATGACATCATTAACGATAAATAAGCCAAGTATATAATCAATTGCGTTACGTAACACACGTTTTTTTCACGCGCAATACACAAGCGGACGATAATTTCATCGGTACGAGGACAAGCAAAGATAACTTGACCTATTTTTTTATCTCGCCCGCTCGCGTACTGTAACCTACTTACGATGCGAGCGTGTGTGTGCACAACCAATTGCGACAAAGTAGATCAGAACGCGTGACGTATCTTATTTGGGGACCTAAGCTTCCTACAGACGAAAATGGAGCGCTGTGACGCAACTGTAATGAGGCAGAATTCTAAGAAATAAATTCATAAAACAAAGCTATTGTCATCACCAAGGCAATTACTCCAAACACCAAACGTAGACCAACAGTAGCAATTAGAAGAATTACTTCATTAAAAGTAATGGCGGTTATTAACAAAAATTTGGTTCCTAGGGAAATTCCCGATAGTCATTGGAATTGCACCAATTTTCTAAAACCTGCGTCATACAAATAATAATAACGCATTGATTCAATATGAGGAAATTCAAGAATCCGCGTACCTCGAAACGATTCCCTGTAAATAACTAATTTAACTATGTAGCAGTCGAGTGGTTTACGTAATATCCTGAAGTAGTAGTCAGTCTCTAAATTCGGTGAATTTAGAGCACAGAAATAGGTTAAGTGTTTCTTAATAATACATCAATTAGCTGTAGGTTTGGAGCAAGGTCAGCGTAAAGTAGGTCTCAGACTTTGTTGAGACTCGTCCAAACAATAGTATTTGTCGAAGGATTATGTTTATCAGATAAAGAAATCCTCAACCGGAAAAGTTTACAGGGCCTTGACATAATATTGTACTGGTCGTCGCTTATCGAAAAATGTGTTATGAAACGGACCTTGACACGAAAACGTTATCGCCGCGACCCAGAGGCTGCCCCGAAATAACCCTTCCTCCTTGCTCGAAGACCTCACACTAAAATTCGAATGAAAATCGGTCAAGTATACGCAGTTTTCAGCGAATAATGTTTGAATCTCATCCAGAATTTTCGACCTTCGACTCAAATCCTCGAGCTAGGTTTATAGCGCAATTCAGCGCCAAGGATTTCCTTCAGCCAATTGTGCGGAATACAAAGACATAACACGCTATCTAATGTTTAGAAAACATACCTTGGCGACTTACCATAAACTGTAATCAACTGGCTGCGTGGCGCCAAACGGCGAGCAATGGCTTACAGAATGTCTTGATAATAAAACCTTAGTGGCAACCGTTTTGCAGTGATATTAGAAGGCATAATGCTGTAAAGCACCTTCGCATGCACATGACAGTAAAATGTCAAATCAAAGATGGCGGTCGGCCTACTTTTCCCGCGCAATAAGTGGCGAGCGTGTGGAAAGTTACTGCTGTACTACTTTCTCTACTTTTTCCAAGATGGCTGATATTGTCTAGTCTATGAACGTTTCAAAGGAAGGTCAAGATGCAATTGTTTTCATTGAATACACAAATATTGTGACTCAGAGATGCTACCCAACCTTTGGCACGATATACCTACTATGTAGATTGTTGCTCATATATTAGTAACTTGATAAGAAAATGTAGCTAGCATTGATAATATTCATAAATTTTCATTTGGTAACGCAATACAAAAGCGTTGTGTAGACGACCTAACCCAATCATACCAACCGTAGCAAACAGAACCACAGCTATAAATATAGACCGCACCTCGTCTCGCAAATGACGGTCAAGGGCGATTACGGCGATCGATAATTAGTTTTCATGTCCCGAGATCACGTTGAAGTTTATATAACGGTTTAGTGAGGAGCAAACGTGCTTCGTTGCGCAAACGCCAACGTGAGGGTTCAAGATCGGGCACGTGTCAGCGGCCGCGTGACCGCCCGTGCTGTCCCCGCACGTGCGGTAGGACAATCACGCCACTAAGGTCATGAGCCGATGTACCCTGGAACACGCGAGCTATACGAAATGGGTTTCCGCTACCGAGTTTTTTAAGACCTATTCGAATGCACGGAAAGGTCACGATCTCACGATCTTGCAGTAAACCGATGCAATCCTATTTATCTGCGCAAAATCATCCCTATTGAACTGTTGAGCCAAATCACGATTGGTCTTCCTAGATCCACGAACATAATATCCTAATAGCATTTAGTACCTAAATCTCTTTTTACCTAGGATTTACTCCTATTCAACTTTCGTATCATGTAACCTAGAAATCGCAAACTGAGTACTAGAGGCAGCAATACCCCAATGATTTGCATCTTCTAACGTTATATCTGCTACAAATTACATATATGATGATCTGATAATATTTCCTATTGTCATACAAATTTAAAGACAAAATCGGACAATGCTTTGCTTGACCTTAATTACTAGTAGTTAATAGTAGTTAGTAGTATCAAACGGCCATATAAGACCCCTTGCACATAAACATTGAAATCAACAAAACATAACCAAATAAAGGAAAAAGATTATAATCATCATAGCTGTAGTAATATTATACGCTGATTCGCCACAATCATCTGAAATGATTCATCAAGAAAACACGAACTTTGACAAACGAATGATGAAGAATACTAAAAATAATATAACAATAATGCATGGTATGCGACTAATGTGTGTCTGATTCAACATGATGTTACGTAAGAAGCATGAAGACTTCAAGGAATCTCGTCACGTATCAAGTTCAGTCAATATCAAGACTACTTCTAAGAAGCCTTTTTTTCCTCCCCTCATTATTGAATCCATTGCACAAAAGGACATCTATTTTTAACAAACTAAACTTATCTTGACGAAGTTCGTTTCCTCGACCAATTCAGTATAAGAATCGAAAATAGCAACTCCATTGTTCGCGTAACGATATCTTACCCTTACCAAACATTTAGATTAATTTCACGGTTAATATTGACACAGTTAAATTTTTTTGCGTAAGACTTAAAAATGTGTTGCTCAAACTCATTGTTATCAGTGTTTGCGAAATAACTCCTCGTGTATGAGTCAGTAGCACATGAGTTGTGGTATGAAAATTCTTGCTAGAAGATTACATTGATAAGATAAGAATCAAATATTCTTATTGGACGTCATTTTGAAATAAATGTTATAGAACCTTTTATTGGTATATTTTATACAGTAGCGATCATACTAATTTTGTTTTGCCTGGATATTTACAAAATTTGAAATATTGGGAACACGGTTTTTTAATTTAAAATTTACTGGAAATTCAAAAACAATTATGAACAATACTAACAACAAAACTGATTAAAACGTAAGAAGCAACGAAGAAATGAATATTAAATCCAAACCAAATACTAATCAGCTAACAAATCTGGTTAGAAGAAGCGCCCAAAAAGGACATAAAGGAAGCATAGTGCACTTTAAAAATAACCTTAACCCGGGCCAAGGGCGCGGGGCCGCGGGGGCACGCCCCAGGCCTCACGTGTGCCGCCAAACGTGATCCAACACGTTCCTAATGAATATAAAACTAGGAACTTAGACATTGTAATGAATGTTGCGAATAGAGATTATTCAGCGTATTACTGTTAAATAACGTCAATCGACATTCAACTAAAAATGAAGAAATCGAGATGAAAGACATAAATGAATGATTTGGTCAGGAAGTAAGACGAGAGATGTGAGAAGTAAAAATAAATCTACATTAAGAAAATATAAAAAATAATAGGCTCTTTTGATTGATATCTAAATAGAAACTAAAAACATAAGTTTATTACATTAACTACGCGCCGTTATCGAGAAGAGTACATAAACGAAAAATTCAAACGCAGTTCTTTTTACGTACATTATCTGTGTCCCAAATAGATAGGCCGTAGATAAAGCAAACACGAGCGAGCTTATTAGCCCAACTAATGATCGGTCTGTCGAAACATGGCTTGCCCAACCCAACCTTGAAATGCGGTGACGAAACACCAAATTGCCGTTTCATAACAGTATTACGAGTTTTAGAGACCAGATGAGCATAAAAAACATGGTCGTGATACCGTACGGTCCCAGTTTTGGGTAACGGTGAGCTCGCGGGAAAGTATACGATTAGTGATAACTGTTAGCAGTTGGAGAGGTTGGGAGTTTGGGAGTTGCCAATTGTTCGGGTAGACGTGACCGTTAGAAATTGGTCTGACGATATTGACAGACTGAACATTTTACGATAAAGTTTGTGATGCGGTACTTCATCGCAAAGCACACAATTTTAAACTTATAATGCAGATAGCCAATTCTTAATCTGCTATAACATTGATTGGGTGTTTGTTTATTATAAGATTTTTACGAATTAAAGGCTTATCATTGCCTAAAAACAAACTAATCTCTATGTCCAACCATAAAGTTTATGCCTAATAGAAAGTCCGTAGCTGTTAACCGGTATTTAACTGTCGGTGTTCTACCAACCGTCAACTTAACGGACGGTTCGCGATTTTTTGCTCGCAAATGGAGCAGACAACGCTACTTATTACCGCAACCTTTGCAATGAAACCCACGTAGTGTAAGTAGAACCATGTCAGGTCATTTTGACATTTTTTGGCTGTCAAGTAGTTTATGAAGTTATGAACAATGACATTTAAGATTAAAGCACAATTTATTTTTATTTTTTAATACTTATTATTATTTATTTCCATTCTTCAGCTTAATAATAACGTTATAGGCTTCTCTAATCGTTATTATTGCTGATTAACACTTTACTTACTACGATAGGCATTAAGTCGGATCATTGTAAAATCTTTTTTTTTGTGTAACAATAAAGTATTTGAATAAAATAAAAATAAATGAATATTTATTTAAAAAATTACATTACCTACTCGTATAACTTAAATTTCATATCACAGACTCGCCCGACAGCGACAACGATAAATTATTTATTACATGTAATCGATCTTACTAATTTACATGGGTTTTTAATATCGTTAATCATTTGATAGCTAAATTGACAAAATATTTATGTAATTTTTAATCAGGATTAACATTAATACGTAGCTCAAAATCGAATAAAAATGCAAATTTGCGATGACTGGTTTACTTCGCCCATATAAATGCAACAATGAACTTGAACTATATGACCCAGAAAATCCAAAATCTGTGCCAACAGGCTTGTGACATCTCGATTTAAATTGAATACACGCGAAGAACTCAGTTCTCACGTAAACTCTGACATTTAGTTCAACACCCATCAGCTAAGGCTGGTTAAGGCGTCTATACACTCTTCGAAACGAGTCATTCTAAACCGTATCGTCAAACCGTGAAGTCCTGAATCCGATTTGAGGAAAGTAGCCAATCAAATCGAATGAATTAAAAATGACTCCAGAGGTCTATTCTGAGGCAATAAAGGGACCCAAAATACAATAAAAGTAAAGCTGTAACTGCGTTAAAGTTACCAATTGTTGAGACGAGTTAACGAGTGATGCGAGTGCACTTAACCTCCGTACTACGCTTGACGATTCTACCTATTAAAAGGTAGCCCAACAGTTCCTGAAGCAAAAGCGCTTATGGCAACCGATATCGTGTATCGGATGGTGTAAAACAGTCTTAGTTGGTGCGTTTAATCGTACAGTTAGCTGGTAACGGAGTTCGCATCTGGGCCACCGCCCCACTGACACGGAATACGGGCGCACTTAACACCGTTCGATCGCGGATTTATCACTACAGGTGGAAAAATAACCAATTAATGACGGTGTGACAAGTTCAATGTTCTTTTTTAAATATTGAAGTATTAAACAAGAAAATCATTGATTGTTAACAACCAACAACTAACGGTAAATTTGAACAGAAATGTGTACTTTACTTTATGAGATAATTAGTGATGTTCATCTTGCCCCGGTGTTATACTTAGTCTTACTTATCCCACCTCCACTATACCTAATACAAAATTTGAGAATAATGTAGATTCCATTTCAATTTTATAAATCACCTACCATTAATGATGACATAAAATTATCATAGCATAACAATATATTTTGCAATTGTATTAAATACCTCAATCAATATATTATGTTAAGTATGCACTTTTTAAATTCTTGCAACTGTAGTGTTCCAACCAGTTTGAGGTTGTTTATTGCATTAGATTACCGCATTTGCTTTGCGGTCGGTGCAATTTCTTGCACAATTCTGTCGCTGCATAAACAAAGAACATTATTAACTAAACAATACATTTTACTTTATAATCTTGATTATTAAATACGCTTCAAAAGTATAAGTGGTTTAACCTTCATGTCGATTTATATGACTCTTTAATCTTTGTTTTCCACTAATTAGAGCTGCTAATTAAACTGCTTGTTTAGGAGTTTTAGAACTTTGCTAATCTTCACCACAACCCATCAATGATTGTGTTCGTAAACGTGAAGAACATGCTTCCAGAATGCGTACCTACGTCACGCGTCAGAACAAAATCGATCAGCATTACTTACAATACAACTCAAGCTAAAGTAGATTATGAAAAGCTTCCAAAATTCTCTAGAGGAGCTCTAATGACCATTTTCGAATTTTATAAGGTGTAAATTGTGCATAATATCGTATAATTCGCCCGGGCACGTGTATTTTGTACGCCGAACTAGTACAAATGCATGCAAATTTTTCTGGACGTGCATAAGTTAAAATTTAGAAAGGACTCTCAAGTTTCGACCGTTAGCCTCGTGTTTTGACGCGTGACTGACGAACTTTTTTCTATGTACAAGACTGTGCTATTGAGAAATCTTTATAAGCCTAATAGCAGCTTATAGCCCCATCACAATGGCCGCTTTTTATTGTTTTGTCATTGTTTATACGGGGATTATAAAACGATAACTTCCATTTCCTTTATTCATTTCCCGTCGTAAAATTCTTATCGACTCATTAATAGGGTTTCGATGTCACGTAATGAGATTGAATTTCTGTTTTGCGTGTACGATTCGGTTAGATAATGAAATTCGTGGTGTAAATTACTCAAAGGTTAACGACATTGAGCGATCGATAAGGATGGAATTAATGAAACGCCCGGGCGGCAACGTCCATACAACGACCGCACGATCGCAAACGTGAGGTCGCGAAGTCCAAATATTATTGTTTGGCAACCGCTAATGGCTCCTAAGCCGTCACATGCACGGAAGCATGCATACTTCACGTGCTCGTTAAAATTCAATATCAAAATTTGCTTTCTTTTCTTCAAGACCTAAAATAATTAACAACATTGCAGGCAAACAATGAAAAAAAACACAATGTATGCGTAACTCCAGGCATTTAAATAACATAAAGTCAGTGCGCCCGTAGGTAGTAGTAGTAGTAGTAGGTAGGTTTTGTAACGGTGTTGCCATGTTACCTTCGTAACCTTTGGTGCCCGGGTTACACGAAAGGTTAGGAAATGCGAATTACTAACGAGTTCGCTAACATGAAGGGGCTAAAAAACTAAGTGTAGCAACGCGTTTCACAAAGGTGATCCGCGTAGCTCGCAACGGGATCTTGCGACACCCATTTTTGCAACTCCACTTTGCAACTCGAGCGCAACCAATTGACGTGAGTTTTTTTTTGTTGCAGAACCAATTCGAAGTAGCGTGCGGACCGGGCGTCGTCCGCCGAAACATGGTCGCCGAATTCATCCTGAATCAGCAGCAGCTGATGAGCGGCGGCGCGGGCGCAGGCCTCGGCCCCGCCCCGCCGGCGCGCGTACCCGCGCCTCCCCGCGCGCGCCTCTCCGTCTCCCCCCACTTCCCCCTCGACCAGCAGCCCATGTCCGTGGGCTCCCCCTCCGATGACTACAACTCCTACGACTTCAACAAGCGCAAGGACTTCTTCGGGCAGCGCAAACAGCGCGAGTTCATCCCCGACAACAAGAAGGATGATGGCTACTGGGACCGCCGGCGGCGCAACAACGAGGCCGCAAAGCGCTCGCGGGAGAAGCGCCGCTTCAACGACATGGTCCTTGAGCAGCGCGTCGTGGAGCTCTCCAAGGAAAACCACGTGCTCAAGGCGCAGCTGGACGCCATCAAGGAGAAGTACGGCATCTGCGGCGAGACTCTGATCAGCATCGACCAGGTGCTCGCAACCTTGCCCACCTGCGACCAGGTGCTGTGTGTCACCAAGAGGAGTAAGCTGTCCGGCAACACGCTGTTCCCGCCGGCGCCCCCGCCGCCCCCGCCGGCGCCCCCGTCCTCCCCCCCGTCGCCGCCGCCGCAGCGCGCGCCCGAGAACTACCAGGAGAGGCTGCCCCCTCCGGAGGCGTATTACCCGCACCCCGCACACTACGAGCCTCCCGGCTCGGTGCTCAACCTGTCGCGGAGCCGCCGTGCCCCCTCCCCTTACGAGCTGTCCTCGCTCTCCGGCTCCGGGGACGAGACGGCCGAGCAGTACGCACCGGAAAACAACTGCCTGCCCCTCAAGCTGCGCCACAAGTCCCACCTCGGCGACAAGGACGTCGCGAGCGCGCTGCTGTCCCTCCAGCACATCAAGCAGGAGCCGGGTCCGCGCTCGTCCCCGTCCTGGGACGGCGAGGGCTCGAGCGACGAGCGGGACTCCGGGATCTCCCTGGGCGCCGAGTACCGCAGAGAGTCGCCGCAGGGCGAGCGGATGGGCGAGGAGGAGGACGCGCACCTGAAGGCGGAGCTGGCGCGGCTCGCCACCGAAGTGGCCACGCTCAAGAACATGATGCACCAGAACAAGGCGCGCGCGCACGAGCACTGAGCGATGACGTCAGCCCGCCGCTTGCGCCCGCCCCCGCGCGCCGCCTGGACCGCGCCGTGCGATCGACTCGATCTGTACAAACTGTCTCAACCCCTCCCTAGTAGTCGAAGTTACCACGATGTAAAGAGATGAAGATATATATTTTTATGTTATGAGCAGCTGTACGCGGCTAAGTCGCATCGCCTAATGTAATCCTTCCTAGTAGTTGTATCGGTGTATGTAGCGTAGCGGTCTTCGGACCCATGAGGAAGATGACACTAATTATGTTCGGTTTGCAGACTTTTCGAGCAGATAAAACTTATCTACTCAGTGATAGATTTAAAAAAAATGCATTTTTAGTGGTGAGCTATGTATAATGTATGTGTAATATAATAATAAGTAAGCGAAGTAGATCTGTTTCATCTATTCGAAGATTCGTTGGTGAAAATCGATGGCTAAAGACTATGTTTTGTAAGATGTAGATTAAGTAATTGTAAGTACCTAATTAAGTCCATGTAGGTGTTTATTTATAAATTTAAATGTATAGTATTTCTCATTCGGAATGCCCGTTATATTCCAAAACCAAAAAAAAACTGTAAATTAAAATTGATTGATAGCTGTCAGGACATCGCAAAGTAATTTTAAGACCGACAGTCCGAATCCTATCGTATGCAGAGCGTAACGGTTTAAGGATACCAGTGCCTTTGACAATACATACCTACCTATTAAAATAGCAACTAAAAGTATCTAAGTAATATTTTTGTACCTACGTTTAGTGTATTGGCGTTTCGTAACCGACCGTGTAAACCAGACCGCAGTCCATGACGAGTATTTGCTTGCTCGGCGATTAGATCGCGTGCAATGTGACCGGTGCACAGTGGATCGTGGGCCAACATAGGCCAGTACGGGCCACCGTGGACTGTTCGTTTGAAGCGTGGCTTTTCATTTTATCTCGTGTAACATCTCAGTAGATGGACGCTTAGTCTGGTTCTTAATCCTAAAGCCTAGATCGAAAGTATTCGATGTATTGTAAGAGTACTCCAATGTTGCCCAAAGGGCACGTGATGGACTGAGGGAGTTATCTACTAAGTATTTATTTGTTCGGACCGCGAAAAAGGATTTTACAATTTATTTTTCTTTGTATAAAAACACTACTTATACGATACGAATAAATTGTGCAATTACATGTATGATGGCATTTTATTTACCCTTCCATAGCTACATAAATTAACAAGCGATACTTCATAAGGTATAGCTGAAAAAGAAATCGATAATTATACAAAACATTCAAAATACACACACGAACAAATAAACATAATAAAAATTAAAAAAAGACTGATGCACACTTTAACGCCAACCTAAAGCCAAATCAGCTAACTGCAATAATAATTGATCCGTAGCTGCAGAGACAGAGCATAGGTCCCTTTATCTATCGACGTGACGTGACGGCCGTGACGCGGTGGTGACCGTGACTGCCGAGCCGCGGGTCCTGGGTAGACGATGTCGGCGCTAAAGGGCACTGGTGCACTCCGTCAGAGTCTGTACACTACCAAGTGGTCAAGGAAACCAGTGAGGGTTCCCTAATAGTTCGCAGGAAATCCTACATGTTTCCAACAACCCTTTCAATATCCTGCTGGTCACGGCTCTCGCTTTCGGAGGGGTACGGGCATAGCCTCATGGACATTTGGTCATACCTTACATGCCTTATGCCTTCGAGAAAATTATAGAGACTTGTCAAGCATGCAGGTTTCCTTAAGATTATCCTTCACTGTTACCGCAGATGATGATGATGACTTAATTTTCTAATTTAATTGACTTAAGTTAGAAACACTTAGAAAACACAACAACTTAAAAAAGTCCTTGCTGCCATTGTTGTGTAACTATGTTTTAATCCAACGATTTCCATGGGCATTTTCTTCTTATACAATGTACTTACATAATCCCAAATAAATACCAACTGCGGCCACCAATTCACGTAATCCGAGACTTAAAACCATGTGCTTAAAACCCTCAAATGGGAGGCCCGTCCAGCACTTGTCTAAATAATGGTTGGATATTATCACAAGAAAAAATAATAAGGTACGTAATCTTTTGTACTCGTTTAACAAGAACATAAAAATAAGACTTGTGAATTGTGATCCTGTCAGTGGTGCATGGCTGGTGTTTCTCTATCGGGCGACTCAGTTAGTAATTACGTTGCTATATATTACCAGACTAGGCATACTATTAACCATTGCACACTTCGGATTATGCATGAGAAGTAGGCCTGTTTACATCTACATATAACGACCGCAGATCATTGCGCCACCTAGCAGGTCATCTCACGTTTGCCAACGTCTCCAGTCGAGTAGCCGCTTCTTGCTCCAATGGTTACGGTTACTCCGGCGGATGTGGCCTGCCCATTGCCACATGGGATTGCTTTGGTCCAGATCTGTGCTGAATGAAAACATTGATCAAAGATCTTTCCGAAATATGTTTAAATTCCTTAAAAGATATAACGGAATACCTATTTAAAGATATAAAATGCGAATAAGAATATAACAAAACTTGTATAACATCGATAGGAGCCTTGACTTCATTTATTCCTTACCACATCTTCAATAAAAATACATATACACTGCATCTATATATATAAATGACTTAGATTATTTATATGATACATGAATTACTTAGATCCAAGTAAGTGTAATCTAATAGAAGGCAACTGCCTAGGTAAGTAACTACTTACCTTCAGTTAGAAGGCTGTCATTGCCCACCATTGTTAAGCTTGATACTTTTTTTGTAATAAAAATGAAATAAGGTTCGCAATTATGGCAATTTAATTTCGATGCAGTTACTGCTAGTACTAGGTATGACATTGGTCTGTGATCCCGCAAACATAATTTGAACAATCAAAAAAGATAAAGATAACCCCAAAATCTTTCCGATAAAGTAAACAAGGCCAACATATAACGCCCTTATGAACTAAATTACGACAGCTGAAGAATTGATGAAAAACTTCTTACGTTGTTTTGAATGGATGAATCAAATGCCTACAATATCTGAGTAGCAATTGAACAGAGCAAAGATTTTCCCATTGAATTTAACTAAGCAGCAGGGACTAGAGAATCAATCAATTATTTATTAAATTATCAACAGAGAACATTATTGGGACAAGAAAGAATTTCCTAGAAGTATTATGCCATAGCCAAGCTTAGTATTACTAACTGGACTAGCTTGTTATGCCTTTGATTGAGAACAACTTTGAAACTGTTCTTGTATTGTTCTACTTTAATGTAGATTTTAGAAGATGGTTTTTACAGGGGTTTTACATCATTCTTAAAGCGTCATAGCTCACGTCGATTGTATGTGAGCAACAAAGCTAAGCAACGACGGGCGCGGTTGGTTCGTGGAAGGGTGACCGCTTTAAAGGGCGCTTTCTTGCTTAGGAGGCTTCAACGCTGTCTTCAATTGTTGTTGTTGGCAAAGCTTTAGCGAAGACCTTTGGATGGATGGCTTTAGAACATTCGACACTAGGTTGGCCACTAACCCCTCTAACAATCCGCATTAAAGCAGCTTGGTGGAGTATGCTCTAGCTAGACCTCTCAGAGCTCCAGTTGTGGGAGAGGCCCGTACCCAACAGTGGGAGTTTTGGGTTGTATTTGAAATTTTGGTCTTACTCCAATAAAATATTTCTTAAATATTTCTCCAATAAAATATTTTACTTTTGTAATAAAAAAATCTAAATAATACTGTGTAAATAATAAGGTAAAGAACTATTGAAATATTAAGATTTTATTAGCTGTAATGCTATGAGTTATGTACAATCAGGCTTACAAAACGTTTTATTTTGCAGACGTCTAACTAACTCTAACTAACTTCTGATTAGTGTCAATAGATAAATCAATGTCTAAACGAGTAATATAAGTATAAATATAACAAAAATGACTAGCACACCACACAGCTTTACTCAGCAAATTATACTGTATACATGGACTAAAGACCACTATGACAAAATTCTAGGCCTGTTACTATTTACCAAACTTGAGTTTGGGACTTGAGTAAAGAATTGAGGCGGCTCGCTCTTGATCTTGAGCATGTGTCAGCTAATGATGATCTTCATCCTGGTTTGAGTTCGGTTTATTAATACAGACCTCAAAATTTTAGGCTGTATACAGAGAAATTAAATTTCAGCAGTTGAGTTAAATCAGAACCTTTATGAACCTTTGAAATCACTAGTAAATAAAATCAATAAAAAAGGACACCAAAATGTTTGTCTAAAAAGCGACAATTATAATATAGTCTACTTATGGACATTTTTTATCACAAATAAAATATTTTCACATACATATACCATTACACTAGGTATTTAATAAGTTCTATGATATCACGTGTATAATGATGAGTATTATTTTCATAAATATATGTATTTATACCTAATCACATAAGGCGCAGTTATTGGTAGGTATAGGATAAATTACATAGTGTATGATTTATAACATGCGGGTATTAAGAGCTTCACTAAATGCATTTGAATCAAATATTTTCTAAAGTAAAAGTTAATGATAACATAATTTTAATAATTTACACAATTAATAAATAAATAGGTACTGTGAGTAAATTTCATTGATTATCCAAGTGATCTAGGGTTTTGAAATTATAATGTGACATGAAAACGATTAAAGATTAGAGGTATCATCTTAATAGCCCTCGATATAAAATCAATTCGAAGAAATTGAACAACTAGTTATAAGTATTCACTTCGAGAAACAATAAAATCTAACATCAACTTTATAAACTCTGAATAATTATCCGATCAAATATTAAACTCTGATACAATTGATAACAATTTAAAAATTTCCATCATCTATTTATCTTTTCAATTGATGTTATTGTTACACGTCCGTGTCACACAGCGATCGCGTATCGACTGACATTTTTTTACACTGCTCGAAGCTCCCCTATGATATCTGTCTCGTTCACATCCACGTTAATTAGTTAGGCGCGAACGGGATCGCAAGCTGTCATTCGAGCAGTGTAGTAAATTTCACTCGGCGGCTGGGGTGGGGACAATCTCCCCACAACTGCGGGTATCTATTTCCGCTGCTTGGAGGGTAGGCAGAGGCGCGGTCGGAGCTCGTAGCTTGGCTGAACTGAGCTCGTTACTTTGCACCCAGAGCTCCAGCTGGAATTATCAATAAAAAATCTTTCAACATTACACAAAGGCCGCTAAATAAATTAAAGCATCTATAACTGAAATGATTATTTTCATAGGCCGAATTTCATGAAAACAAAGCCATGTAGTTTACACATAGAGAATTAGTATAGGCACGGACTACATTGTCCTTTCTCTATGGTATAGGGTAAGCGACGCCTGACAGGTGCCCGCACAGAGCAGCTGTAACAGCAACTTCGCAAATACTCCTACCAACGTGTCGATGACCCAATGCATACAGCCATGACGTGCGGAATCCACCGGTATAGCAGCAGCGTATTTTCGGTCTTCGATTTCGGCATCTTCCCTGGCGGCGGCTTGCTGGCCCACGCAGTGCAGCTGTAGCAGCAAGTTCACAACCTCTCCTACTAATAAATCCATGACCCATTGCCGGTATACTGCCGCCGCGTGCGCATTCTACCGGGTCTTGCAGCACCTTACCTCCGGTGGCATCTTCCCTGGCGGCGGCTTGCAGGTGCCCGCGCAGTGTAGCTGCAGCAGCAACTCGGCAACGGCTGCTGCCGACGTGTCAATGACCCGCTGTCGGCATACTGCCACCGCGTGGACAAACCCGCCGGGGCCGACGAACTCGTGCTCCATAAACACCGTCCTGTCGTCCCAGTAGATGGCCTGTGTCATCAAGCATTAATGATAATGGTTAGTCATGAAGAGTAGCTGCTGTAAATAATCGTATCTGTTTTGGTTCTGTACAAAAGGTTTCGTTCAATGCCTGTCATACGAAGGGACATTAAGGATACTCCTGGGGTTGCGATCGGCATAAGCCAGAGTTCAAATCGTCAACTTGATCCATCCGCTCATGCATCCTTTGTAAAAGATGACTTAATGATGCATCCGAGACAAGCCGATGAATAACTGAAGCTAACACCTATATAGCAGAGCTCTATTTTTGATACGGAAGTTATCGTTTTGGGAAGTGGTAACAGCAATAAGGTACAACAAGAAGTGGTCCTTTTGGGAAGTGGTCTTTTTGAGCCTAAACGCTAATAGTTGGAAGATCACCGACCTTAGAGGTGATGGTGAACCTGGTGAATGGCTTCAAGTACCGCCGGTAGCGGATGGTGGCAGCTGCTTGCACCACAGCGCCCCCTGCCGCCTTAATGTTAGCGTACAGCCCCGTGCGCTCGTAGAAGTCTGCGCGCGCGAAGTCAAGCTCTCGTAGATAACGCGCGTTGTTCATGTGATATAGGAGAGTGTCTATGTCGTTGATGAGACACCATGCTGGGAAGGAGGCAAGGAAATATTTAAGTACTTAAAAGTAGCAAACGAGCACGCAGCGCCGCCCATCCGCTGCCAACAAGACTAGTGTCTCGTTCAAAGTCGGCCATTGCCGACCCAGATTGCTACATATCAACAAGATATCATCATTTAGTGTTCAGTATACGTTACTGTGTGAAGTCTATGTACTATGTGAAGGCTGCCAATCCGCACTTGGCCAGCGTCGTGGACTAAGGCCTAATCCCTCCCATTCTGAGAGGAGACCCGTGCCCAAAAGTGGGACAAAGAAAGGGTTGTGATGATGATGATGATACGTTACTGAGGACATTAATAACATAGAAATCTGTAGTGTCGATCTCGTTGGTGTCCAGGATATAGGCCTTCCCTTGTGCCGTATAGCAGCAGCGAGCACTGGCTCCGGTTACCTTGGACCTCGGTGGTCTCGAGGATGCAGGCCTTCTTGCGGAAGTAGCGCGCGCGGGCCACGGTGTACATCATGCGCGCGAAGTACGCCACGTCCAGCGTGCCGTATAGCAGCAGCGATCACTGGCTCCGGTTACCTTGGACCTCGGTGGTCTCGAGGATGCAGGCCTTCTTGCGGAAGTAGCGCGCGCGGGCCACGGTGTACATCATGCGCGCGAAGTACGCCACGTCCAGCGTGCCGTATAGCAGCAGCGTGCCGGCGATTGCCGCCGCGCCCCAGCCCGGCACGCATACTGACCACATCTCGTCTGTGAAAGATGACAAAAGATATGACCGTAAAGTACTAAACGTGAAGATCATAGTTAGCAATTCGCCCAGAAATTGATTTAAGAACAGGAGATATCGAAAGACAAAAAAACAAAACAACTAAAATACCTAACTAATCAAGGAAGTATCTCCTCCTCGTCTTAAACTACCTAAGTAGCAAGTATGGTGTATAGTTTAAGAGCAAAATAGAAAATTCATTCTAGACTATATCACTTTATATTGCTAGTGAAATGTAGTAGGCGTTATGTCGCCACGTTTTGCAGGACTCAGCGCTGTTTGTATATTTTAAAACAGACATCGTAAGTGCAGCAGTCTCCGACTAGGGAAGATAATCTGCGTTCATTCTCTATTAGAAATATTATCCATTCGAAATTTGGTACGTTTTAGACCACACCACACGAACACCGACAAGACTTAACGACTGTTATCTAAGTTTAGCCAACTGAAGAAAATAATATCTAATTATTAATTCATTCCAAAAAATTAACACTGTAATTGAAACTGAAGGCTATTACTGTTTGATATCCAGACAATCATTTTTTTTGCAGTGGTGCAATAGAACCACTTAATTTGGGGGTTCGTAAAATACCACAATAAGAATATTTCCAAGGAACAAGAACGTGCATATTTTCACTTATGTACACGTAGACAGGTACCTACGTACAGCCACGGATAAATAATTCAGTCGCTAACTTAATATAATAAAAGACTTGGAGCTTATAATTAATTTCAAGTTGAGGCATAATTATGACCAGTACCGGCCTCCAAAGGCTTTTTTGGGTATTCTTGTACTACTCACCTCCCGTGTCGGAGCCGGCTTAATCAATATTCAGAAAGAGAACATAACACTAAAATTAAGGAAGACGACACCACAAGCGCAATCACACGCTCTTTAAACAATGTATGGATAAATTTAAATAATGAAAAATAAAATGTGTCCTGTATGTATGACCTGTCGCAGTGTCAACGGAGTTTTCCGACAAAATAGAGATGACATTTCAGTTCTGCGCGCGCCGACTGGTCGATAACGGTAGTGTAGGTAGTGTAAAACTTATAGACGATTTTGCCCCATAAGAGAAACAGGGTAAGGTAAGGAGTAATAAACACCAATAACCACTACATTCAACATTGCTGCGGCGGTGGAAGCAATTAAAGTATATTCCTATGCTGAGAGTAAGGATAGCTAAGGATAGGTGCTTAGTTAAATAGATTAAGTATCTAAGCACCTATCCTTAGCTAGATTATTAGATTTAAATTACAACCACATTCGACAATCGATAATATCATCATCATCACATATTTTATAACAAAGTAGCTTTCCGCTGTCTGTCTGTCCCTATGTATGCTTAGATCGTTTAAATAACTCAGTGCTTAGATCTATAAAACTACCTACGCAACGGATTTTGATGCGGGTTTTTATAATAGATAGAGTCATTCAAGAGGAAGGTATAAACGTATATAACATGCTTAATATAGTAGAGAAACATTGATAATTTCAAAGGTTTCTAATGTGATGTCGGAGGCGGAGACCACAGAGTACATTTTACATAGGTACTGGCGGAAAGTATGTAAAATGTACTCTGGCGGGCGGAATAACAAAGTACTCTGTGTGGCGGAGACTCGGCGATGACCGAAATTAAAAGCCACTTTTTTAAATATGCCAAACGTGGCTGCATAATTATCAATGTCAACAAATCTAATTTGATTTTGAACATTATTTAAGGCAAGTAATTAGATGTGACGAAGTGCAAGAACATTCATAGCAATTCCGCACACAAAATGAAATATCTTTAATAATTATACATAGAATAAAAATATGTTATTTAAATCTGGAATTACGAAATTCGAATGTAGAGAGAGATTATTAAATATCTGCATACCACACGTTACATTGATAATCTACGAGAGAGAAACGAAACGGTTAGTGTGACGGGTCTCAATTCACACGAGTCATGTCGGTAACCTTCACTCGCATCCGTCTCTGTCGTTTCAGTGCAAGATGAGCAGAATGGCACGAGCACGCACATTCCGCCATTTTGCCGATTGCCGTCAGTCAGGCTGCGTCGTGACGTCGCGCGCAGCAGTCACTGGATCACTAGTTATACGATTCGATGAATCAAAACAGTATCGTGTCGTGCAATATTAAAAACAATGGCGAAGGAATTCAAGTACAACATATTCGAATTAATTGACAGTATTAGAAATCGCCCTTGCATATGGGATAAGACGTTGGAGAGTCATAAAGATCGAGTTGAACGGAGAGTGGCTTGGGAAGAAGTGTTTTGCATTCTCGATGAGCGATACGATGACATGACGCCGACAGAACAGAAAATAACAGGTAGCAGTTGGTAACGTTTCGTACCGTGAGTCGTGACGTATTATCTACTTGAAAAAAAAATGTTTTTCTTGTTCTTTTACATGACATAAATTACTTTATTTTAACAATAAGTAATTAATTGTAATCATTCGGTAGCAATACGTTATGATAAAGATACTACGTATGTTTTTGCCGATTGCCGACGTGCAGCTGTCAGCTGACTGTGCTAAAGATTGCTAAATTTGCTAAGTAAAACTGGGTTGCCTACCGTCAGTAACAGAAATTACTCTATCTTTAACTGTGATTATTGGAAAATTACTACTTTGGATTAATGTGTTATAAAAAATAACGATATTAAAATATTAAAAAAAAAAAAATTTAAAACGGAAAATATACGTTCATAAATGTATGAATACGGTTCAAATTCAGGATCCTCTTATTTCGAAGTTTTGAAAGGAGGAGGGTTTAGTTTAGACCTTATGTTACTGCGATCTAAAAATGGTTAAGGGGTTTCGGTCCCACCGATTATCCCTACTACCCTTCATACTGGTATACCGTGGTATGAGGGGTAGTATATAATATATACCAGTATATATATGGGGCCGTGGTCTTACTGGGCTAGGGGAAAATTATAGTAATGATAATGACAGAATGTGAGTCTTGTTCAAAGTCAGTCATAGTTGTCATGGGTGGCAGTGGATGATTGGTGATGCAAACTATATATGATTCATATTTTCTAATTAAAACTTTTTGAGACAATTACCAATACATATTTCCTTGCATCAATAATCGTGTAATGTAAACTTATATTTGATCTGTTTGAACTTTCGCAGGTGATCGCATTATGAATAAATGGACGAACATACGAGACACATTCATGAAGTCTTTGAAGAAAAGGATTGGGAAACCTAAGCGTAAATACATGTTGTACAACCAATTAACATTCCTATTAAAATGTGTCCCAAAGCAAGAGTACGATGAAGAAGAGGGAGACGAAGATGTAGACTACAATAGCACAGACTATCACGATGAATCTTTCAATGTATGCAAAAGTGAAAATGAGGGTTACGAAGATGAAGAAGAGACGATTGATAAGATATCTCATATTTCCTCAAATGTTGTATCTAGAAAACGTGAAAGTGATGTTGATCATGAAGTTGACACGATAAGAGAAAATCCAAAGCGATTTAAAGACTACGATAATCTTGATGCTTTAGAATTTGTCGAGCCAGTGGAAGAGGGCAATGACCCTAGAATCTTGAATGAAGACGAAGCGTTTTTCGCATCACTTCTGCCTTCAGTGGTGAAATATTCAGAAGATGAGCGGCTTGAGTTCAGAATAGGTATTTTAGCGCTTATGCGTAAAATTAAGGAAAATAGGGATTGGGAGAGCTAGTTATTCTTATAATTATGTAGAGACCGGACGGTATGAGTTTGATTCCATGGAAGATGGGCCGGGTGCTGGTATGGGATGCAACCTGTTCAGACACG
>DWTT01000063.1:0-24717 GCA_018250895.1 Carterocephalus mandan | reverse complement strand
TTCTAATTAACTCTCTCAACTAATTGGACTAACCATCCCAGTCCCTAATTGAGTCTTGTTCAAAGAGTCACAGTTGTCATGGACGGCAGCGGATGGGTGGTGCTACAAGCTAGTTTGCTTGTATCCAAAAAAAAAAAAACAGTCTAATTAACTTTACGTTACTTTTTTTTCTAATATAAAACGACAAACAGGCATACGGTCCTGATCGTAAGTTGTCACCGTTGCCTATGGACACGTGCAATATTAGGGGCATCATAGGACTCAGGTGCATTGCCGAGCTTGAACTTAAACTTAAGCTGAGCTACAATCCTCCTACATCTCACTGTTGACGAATTGACAAATGTTAACTTTGTAAGGGATTCCATTTGAATTCACTTTTAGAACATTCTTGAAAAGAATAGAACAGTGTTTTTAAAAATTCGAACGTAGGTACTCGAGTTCATTTATCCTTCCAAGAACTTATTTGAAGATGTTTTGAATATGGAACGCAAGAATAACAGAGTAGTTTATGCACAGTGATATTTCAGCAGAGTAACGAATGCGTACAGCTCTCACTTCAGCGTCGACAGTATCCAACCGTACCTCTGGTGTGCGAGGGCGTGTCGGGCGGCTGCGGGTAGGGCTGCTCCTCGCACGACGCGTAGCCCTGCGAGCCGAAGCTGGAGCCCGAGTGGCGGTGCTGCGGCGTGCCGAACGCGTCGCCCGGCACCGCCGGCGGCGGCACGCGCTTCGCGGTCGCCGTCTTGCCGGCGCCGCTGCCGCCGCGCGACATGCCGCCCACTGAAATTAAAAAAAATACTTATTAATTATTGTTCGAGGTAAAACAATCGAATTCGAGATTGCCATTCACTTTATTGCTAACAACGGATAACATAATGTGATAACTTCAACAATTCAGATGATTTTTTTTTACTAGCTGACCCCGCAAACGTTGTTTTGCCATATGAAATGTCAAAGTGACGCGACACTTCACGTCAATGAACGACGGTTAAAATATTTGGATATTGTTCATGCATGCAAAAATACTAAAATCGTGTTTAAAAAACATTTTTGGACCAAATTGTGAATCTAAACTATTCTCGAATCCCCTTGAATACACACAAAAAATTTTCATCAACATCTATCCAGCCGTTTGTTTAGGAGGAGTTCAGTGACATACACACGTACACAAGAAATATATATATTAAGATTGATCGGTCAGATTCAGAAATCAGGTTATATTATAATTCAACGACTAGTTCTGTGTCTCAAAAGGAAGTGTTGACGCATTTGTGATTAATTCAGCAAAATATCCACCGTACTTGATTCCACAGCACACGACAACCTTCAGCTGGGATCTGACACAATCACTTCACAATTGATTATTGTTGTTATTGATTGATATGATAATAAACGCGGCGACATTTAAGAGCTGCAGTAATTCAACGATTAAAGGTGTCGAAGGAGCCGATTGGCACTTTTCTTTATCACTATATGTAAATCCTGTCCGCGGTAAACTTTTAACGTAAACAAACTAATAAATCACGTCTTAAATATTTTGGAGAAACAGAAATGAAATTACGTACAAGAGCAATGATAGTAATGAAATAAAGTACACTTGCTTTTATAGCGGAGACGTCGCATGATCCTTTTAAATCTTCTAACTAAACACGGCCGGCGAGTGAAATTGCAAAAACGCTATTAGAACATTACTTAGGCAGGGTTATCTGGTGTCCGCAGAGCGTCACAAGCATTATCTTAATGAGTAACAGCCATCCCCTTTACGCACGCCAAAGCTGATAAAGGAAAGGAGGGAGGGGCGGACGGGACTTTTGTAATATCCTAAAAACACCATCAATCATGTTTGGCTGCTAGCGCGATCCGATCTGGATCGGACAACTAATTGCTTGGGCTGAGTCGCTAACTTATGATCACAAATTTTCACTTGAATGATTTAAAAAAAATGGATAGGAATACCTATGATTTTTTTAAAATCAAATAAATATAAATAATAATAATTATTATTACATTTCTCTTCTTACTAAAGGGACCGAGTAAACTTTGTTGTTAAAAACGTTTCTACTACATAATTTAAGCAAGTCCGTTTTTATTTCTCTCTTAATAGGGTCTGTAGTTTACTATGCTAAAGTATACAATAAAATAGGGGAAAAGTATCGTCCAACTTAAAAAAAATATTTTTTTTAGTACACGGCTAGAAAAGTGATATAGGCTACTTTTAATCCCGGAAAATTACACGGTTCCCGTAAAATACCGTAAATTACCGTAAAACACTGTAATAATCGTTGGATATTTAATCGACAATTCACTATCGATGATTCACTATGATCGGCTGGACTACGGATGAAGCTTGATAAAGGCGCTATAATTATTATATATTTAAAAACATCCCTTGATAGTAGAGGCTATTCTGCACGAAAACTTACTTGACGAAGGCGCAACCGCGGGGAAAGCTAGTTTAATTATAATTCATTATATCAGTTCCGAAAAAATACATTCGATCCAGTAATTTATTTTGGATGATAGCTGTGAAACAGAATTCCAGATAAAATAAAGATTTAACTGTTTTGGTCACGTTCAATGAACTTGCACGGTAAAGGATAATTTCGTCTTAATGAACAGTCCCCATATCGTGAATATTTTTCTCTTTGCAATCACAAATATATTACTTTTTATCTTCAATTACGTGCACGCAATAATTTGCATAAACGTTCATTCAGATATATAATTAAAAATTAAGTGATATGCAATTGGTGAATTTAATTTTAAATACATAACTGTAATTATGTTCCAATGCCAAGTTTTTTTCCTGAGTACATACATTTTCCATGACGTGAGGAAGGACATTTTATGGAAAAAGTGATCAGTTCAATTAGTTGGTATTGCCTCCTTGGGAACGTCTATTCAGTAATCCTTAGCTACTAGCTTATTACATTAACTTTCACAAACTTATCTATTAACTTTCACACCTCATAAGCCCATTATCTGACTAACACCATCTACCACCTACTTTCTGTCTTTTATCGTCTATCCTTAAAGATTCATTACGTACTTCCAACGGATTATTTGACCACCTCCCCTACCTTTGATGGATTCCCTGGCATCGGCCTCACGGATCCTTTACGAGCTAAAGCAGTTATAAAAGCGCTATTTTACGGAGATTATTATCGACGTTATGTCAGTAATTTGTTATAAACGTCACGATTTCGTTCTTTATGAAAAAAAAAAATGTTTTAACTTTAACGCGAATAATAATGTTATCTCGGATATACTTTTCATTCGTAAAGACACTGTTTGTAATATAATTCATAGTCATAGAATATTTATTAATATTAGATTAACTGACGGAAATTAACTATCAATGACATTTGTTAACATTGCAGTAAAATTTATTTTATCTCACTACAAGTCCTACATGAATAATAATAATAAGTTAAGTTCTTACTGCATCGTAAAGTCTAAGGTGTACGGTAGCCTACGCACTTGTAATAAATATGTGCGTATCTGCTAATTGTAGCCGATTAGGGCCCATTACTGGTCTTATACAATCTTATCTTAGTCATCGATAAGTAGTTTGCAGACAACTTTCGACTCTCTGCATTTCATGCAAGGTCTGCTCAAGGATTCAGCCAGTTAGGAGATTATTGGTGGTGCAATTAACACGTTCAGTGCGGGCCCCCACAATTCTGAGACTAACCTATTGTTTTGCGTAGTAGGTACAAGGCGAAGTTAAATGTATTTCCTGACGAAAGATGGTTTCCATCTGATTTTATTCCTCTATAATCGTGCATTTAGAATATTTAGGTCCAGTGTCGTCACAAACAATATATAGAAAAAATTAATAAATATTTCCAAATATTTTGTATGTACTTATTATCCTGACAGAAATCCAACGATTTACATAGCGGTTAAAAGTAGCTGACTGACATGATGGCAAGACTAACGAGGCTTGTAACGTGATATCAATTTTCTTGCGCACGCGCAAGTTACGAGTAAGTGTTAAGCGCCATCTAGAAGCGTCAGCTGAATCAATTAGGAATAAATCGGCATGATCATACGTGGGCGCGATCCTAACGACATTCCTTATGTCGTTCGTCGGCAGACTTTATTAATTTACAAATATGCGGCGCCAGCATTATTGCGTCTGGTAAAGCATACAATGTACATTATCTATCATTATCATGTTCGTGTAGTAATTTACATGGTGATCACTGTATTATTTACCAACATAGGTCTTTACTCGTCGCACCTATAGCCCAACGGTAAGCGCATCGGATACTATCGAGCGAGAGACACGTGTTAAACAAGGTCATAAAGTTTATACGAAGTTGTGTGTTTTCAGCAATTGAGTGTCACCTACTTGAGAGGTTAACGAAACATATTTTCTTAACAAAGATATTTTCTTTTTAATGTTTTCGAAAATCCGTGAATTCATGTATATTCTGGAATTCTATCAGCTCGCGTGGACTTTATTCGCGGAAGAGAAAGTGTAAACTTACTTAATGTAAACTTTGCCTGCGCTGTGCTTAGTAAATTTTTATAGTTGGTCAATGGTCAATGATAGTTTGTGGTGATGATGGTACGCACTGATGTATCAAATGGAAGAACTTTCTAGTTCTTGTTGTAACTGTCTAGGAACTCTATGGGTGGCACGGCGATTACGGTTTACGTTCCATTGTTTCGAGACTTGCTTTGGTGAAATGGAGACTCATTGAAGCCATGACATAACACCGAATAGATGCGTATCGTTTTCTATTAAGGTTTTTAAGGTTAAGCTGTTACGATCAAACGTTAATAGATTGTTTCAGTGAAAGTAAACGCTACACTAACGAGGGAAAATCGAAAATGATTGATCTTTGCAATCATGTAATAAATACCTACTTATGCTTATCACAGTAATGCGTCTCATAATAGAATTAAGTTAAAGTATTAAGTGTTTATTGATTCTAATAGGCAGTTATACAAGGTAAAAAGTAAAATGAAATAGAACAATTTAATATTTATGAAGATGTAGATACTAAAAGTAAAACTTTTTTAAAACCTAAGTTATAAGTTATAAACAAGTTAATGTGTACTGGTTATAGACATGTACCTAAGTGTAACCGTAAATTTGATATCGAACAAATCAATCATAATGCTTTAGAAGGTAGTAAAGTAATGACTCGATTGATCACGTTTATGGCTTGTCAAATTGATAAGACAAAAAGAGATTACGTGGGCCAAGTGGGCTGAGCCAACCAACCAGCTGCAACTTTTTTTGATTTACTTGTAAGTAGTTAGATCAAATAATTTACATAAAAAGAACTTCCTGAGCATTCTAATAGTGCCAAAGAAATTATCCCTGCCTTCTTGGCTTTAAAACTCAATCTAATACAAGCGCTAATACCTACCTACAACCGATGATTTTATTCAGACTATGTATATTGTTCTATTTACTAAATGTTTTAATGCAAACTAACTCATAATTTGCAATAGAGAAATAGGCAGCAGGAGATTTTCTTTAAAAAAGAATATATCAAACCATCATGTAACATTGAGACTTCTAATAGTCCCATAAGTAATATAACTTTTTTTATTTATGCATTACAAATCTAAGAAACACCACGATATTATAAAAGTGTAATTGGATACGATTATGACGATTCCTATGATTTAAATGGCCAATCGGCTAATCGTGAATCACTGGTCAGAAAGCGCCACCCAAGTGACGGTATTATCATTCATTCCAATTGAAATACAGCTCCGATTGTTTCAACGGTAATAACGCGAACTAACATGCCCAGTTCACCACGGATCAATATTTCTTCATATTTTATTACCAGATCTGATTAAAGTGTCGGTGGGTATAAGTTCCCTGGGAGTATTTAGCGTTTGTGGTCCATAGATGACTGATTTATGATGTCCGCGACCAACCCATTGCGAGATTATACCCGCAAGTTCCTATTAATATTCATGTGGACAAATGTAAAACGAATAAATAAATAAACTTTATCGGAAGAAATTGGATGTTTCCAGACTCCAGTACGAATTAAGATATTCACGGGCCATTCTGGGGCGGTAAAATATGAACTGAGAGTGGAAGTGGTGAGGTTATTAAATCTCAGGTATATCGCCCGGGGCAACAGGTTACTAGTGTTTTCCGACAAATGGATATTATTAAACACTAACTTTATCTTGCTACATTTGTATTGAATTCATTTAAGTCTTATAAAATGTTTGGAATATCCAGATACTCTAACCGTTCGCAGTTTTATAAGTTACCTTTTAGTTCTTTAACAAGTCCTTGTGTTTCTTAATTTAATATGACTATACTACCTTCTACGAGCTACCACCCCCAGACAGATTCTGAGTGAATGTTCACCAGTATAACGTTCAACGTGTAACGTTCATTTATAAATAGTTCCAAGGTTCCGACCAATTTGATTAATTTTAAACTTACAATTTTCGGGATTTTAGGACTGACATACTTCTAATCGTTTATTTCATGCCCCACTTGCCAGAAAAATCTGTCTGTTTTGCATTGAATTCTAGTCCAATTTCATCTAGTTCCAAAATAATTCTATACTACTAACTTAGTACTTAAGGTACTAAGTACTACTAAGTAGTATCGAAAGCGTGGTATGGTAATTTACCGGCAGTTAAAATTCATATAAGGGGTTAGCCAGAAATAGCATTAAGTTAGATTTTAGATGCCTATCGTGCCGTGTCAGGTCCAATATTCAAGTCGGGCTTTGTGTTGATAAGCCAGAGCATGTGAAAGCCGCTGATAACGTAGTTAAGTACGCATTCCTCGGTGACTAATTGTTGGAATAGCGCTTTGTCTAGCAAGTGGCCAGTTTCACATTCTAAGAACCGAAGGTCGTGTAACCCGGCCTTGTCATAATAATTTACTTCTAGGAAGATCTAAGTAAAGTATTCGTTTTAGGTATCTATCTCAAGTACCTATGTAGATGTCTCCTCGGCCTAAAAGATAAAAGAGGTTAGAAAACAATGAAGGAACCTTCCATCCGCAGATTTTTATGTCAAGGCTTTCTCTGGGTCGTTGATTTTAATTTTTGACTTTACCCAATTCTAGTTTATTAAATATCGTTAAAAACTTCAAAATACATACTTAAGATTATTTTATCTGTTTTATGTTAAATATTAACATCAGTCTATATAAATGAAGAGGGATAGACTGGTTATCCTTTGTTCTCTTGATAAATCAAAATCGTAAATCCATTGCAAATTATTTCGAAAACACAGATTAACTATACATGTTTCACCTAAACTCGTGCGATTTATTCAAGGTACATAATGTCATGTTTCCATGTTCGCAGTGCGTAGGTTATCAGAATTAATCCGCAATATATTGCATAAAACATTTCGCGCCGGTTTCAGCACTGGTCTGCGATTAGCAAATTTAAAATGGCGAAAACAGTATAAAAACATGGTTCTCTGCCAAAATATCTGATATTTACGATAAATATCAAAATATCAGATTTATTTTTGGTATAGCATAATAAAGTAGTCCGACATATTAGATCAAACCAACTATTTTCTATTAGTTTCATAACTTTTATAGTAAAAAAAATCATTGCTTACAGAAATTTAAAATTTATCTAAACAGTTTTTTTAAATATATTTTTTGTCTGTTTAAGGCATAGATATTATAATGATAATATATATTATTAGACATTTAATACGGAATCCTTGCATAAATAACATCATACGCACGGTATGACCCATGGACGTCCCACTGCTGGGTACGGGTCTCCCCCACAGACACAGCTGCGGGAGGACTAGAGCATACTCCACCACGCTGTCCACGTCCAATACAATTCATATGCAGCTGATATATTCAGTAGATATGTAAACTAAATTAAGAAAAGGAAGCAGATAATAAGTAGGTAATATGTTCTACGTTATTGTATTTTATCATATTCCTGACGAAATGGAAATGAATAATTCAGAATCAAATCCCATCTTATATACAGTAGGTAAGCTAACGTATAATGAAAATGATACGAACCTAATACATTATATCGATGAATTTTTAATTGGAGTAATTATGAAGTCGGACATGTAGTGTCTACAACAATGGTGGCACTCTACCAACATAAAAAAACACTACTCAATTAAAACCTTTTTAGTGCTTGATTCATTGTGATTCATTAGCGGATGACTAGATAAATCATGCGGGCGCCATTGAAACGACATGTTACATTCTACTTAGTGAATGTGCTTTCACTTTTAGGGCCAAATTATATAAATCTTTCACGCACTGCTCTGTACCAGGCCGAGTCTCTTACTGTTTGGTGAGTAAGACGATATTCGAATGCAAATGAGTATGAATTGGAGCGTATGTAGGGGACACGTGATAATGGCAATTAATGTTTATCTTGATATCGGAGGTTACGAAAGCGCAACGCCGCTGATACGACTGACAATCAATCTCAGAACTGATAAGTATATATTTATTTAGAGGTTTTTGCTACCATTCAATCAGGAACAAGTTCAAACGTAATTACTAGGTTTGTTTAAAGAATTGGAAAATCGTTTTAAAATCTAAATTTGATCATCATCAATGCTGAAATAATAATAAGATCAATAAACAAGCGAGCAAAATTTCTAGTCAAGTAACACATAAAAAACTAGCTACAATAGATCTTTTAGATCGCAGTGGCTTATGGGCTTAACCCACACCCCCTCCTTCCAAATAATAAATAATAACACATAAAAAAATATAATTTAGATACAGAATCATCCTTCTTTATGTCCGTAAGGTACTTTCGTCTCTCGAACAACTTTTTCATTCACTAGGTCAATCGGTGCTATTCAAACATACCTACGTCTTACTGATGCAAAAAAATCTAAAACACAACATGTGTTGCTGCAAGCAATCTCAATTGTCTTACAATGTCTTATCAAGGATTGAGACAGAGTTCAAAGCTCTGATTTCAACAATTGGAAGTACGATTCATACATTTGCATTGCTTTCGAGATAAAACCAGCTAATACTGCACAATAGTAAACATTTGGAATCGATAACAGCTTCGAAATACGACTAGATACTATTAATAAAGATTACTCACTTTCGTTCTCGACTGAATTTAGAATGATTGTTTCGCCAGTTTTGCCTGATTTAACTTCAGCGATAATATTGTTTGTAGAATTAATATTAGGTTCAAGGACGCATGACTTTGGATACTCGGTTTTCATAATAATTTCATAATTTTTGCCTGAAACTCGTTTCATTTAGGCGGTTTAAAATTGATCCTAAGAAGACGAGTAGGCATAAAAATATCTTTTTTAACTATGTTCAAGATACCCTTGCTATTCAATCAGACTTGGAAGTTTGGAAGTCAAATTCACCAAAACAACGTTAGGATATTGCAAAAACATAGCTTAAGCGAGTAAGTGAAAACAAAGCGCTGCTGCTTTTATCAGCCTTCACCTCTACAAATACGGGCGATGAGCCACGCTGTGGACTCGTCACGAGGACGCCGGTTCATCAGAACGGGCAAAAACTGTTATAGCGTGTTTTATGTTATCTACTCAAATATGATACTTTAAACTTGCTTGCACTGGCTTATACTTTACGGATCTTCGATCATTCATTAATAGCATCTTAGTGTTGATCAGTCTGTGACTTTTTCTACTAACATTCTACTTACTCCCCATCAAATTTGGAGGTTGAGAACATCTGAATGTTCCTGAAAATCTCCAATAACTATGTCTACGGGTCCCAATATGCAAGTTTTGAAGTGTTCACGATTTTTACTAATTCAGCACTATTATTTCTCTCTAACCTGTGAACGTAGATACTATTACGACCCTGCTAGCCGTTTAGCTCTGTGGTACATATAAGTTTGAAATAACTCACGAATTTTTGCTAACTCAGCGGTGGCCTTTGATCGTGACACAAAGTTTCAAGCTCATTTTGGAAACGGAGCCTCGTAACTTCTACATAATATGTAGTAAGACTATTAATTTTCCTAACAAGGCTATATACTAAGATACTATGCGTTAAACATGGCTTCACAACTCTTAATTAACTAATAACGTCAATTTCTTTATGTCATGAAGGTACCACATAGATGCTTTTAGTATCAGTGGGGTCCTTTTGGTCAAGGATAAAAGTAGCGCTGTGGAAGTAACTTTCTTAATACCATATAATTATACGGGTTTCAGATAAGAATTAAGTCATTAAAATCATTTTGGCAACTTGGCCCCGAGGTTCCGATATTGACTTACTGACTTATTACTGTGATGAGTCCGAGATGATAGTCATTATAGTAATTAACCTTTATTTACGTCACACGGTCTTTTAAGCTTCTTTTAATTTTTACTCTTTAAAATTGTGTAACAAGAGACAAGTAATATTTAAGTTTAAATAAATACTCTACTTTAAAAGCATATTTAAAAAATGAAACGAAGGAAAAATAGACCGGACAACTTAGAATGATGCTATATTATAAAATCTACTACACACATGCGGCTAATAATCAAGATATTTTTTTTGTTAACGTGTAACGTTAGTCGTCGTGAGATTTGCTAAGCTAGAGGTCCTGGGTTCGATCCCCGGGTCGGGCACCAATTATTGGGTATTTCTAACTAGAAATGTCTGGTAGCAGCTCGGAGTATGGATTTGTGCCCGGTGTATCGCAATAGCTTACCACCTGTAAATTAATTATTAAAAAATTGGGCACACATGGGACCTAAACATACCCAACTGGTGAAAAGTGGGTGAACATCTGCCTACCCCTTCGGGGAAAGACAGGCGTGATGTTAATTTTTTTTATGGATATAAGATTTGGATGACAAACACTTGCAGCACCACCCATCCGCTGCCGCCCATGACATGACAACTGTGACTGACTTTGAACAAGACTCAAAAAGGGACTGGGATGGTTAGCCCAATTAGCTAAGAGAGTTAATTAGAACATTAGTTGGTCATATTCTGATCAAAGTTCATTAAGTTTGATTGATGTATTTCGCTTTTTTTTTGTTTTATTTTTATAAACCCCTCTAATTGCTTAAATAATAACAACAATAACATTTTTATAAGTACCTACTTAATTTGTACCAAATTATTGAATAATTAAGTTATAATTTAGTAAAATATCTAAAATGTACGAGGCTTAACAGAAGCAGGCGTCTCGTTGGACATTACCCACTTGTTGCTACACCGGTCAATCTATCCCACTACGCAAGGCACCATGAACCGTGTCATCGGCACCAGTATAATAGCGGGAGCATGAAATAATCTCTTATATTGAAATGACAAGATTTGAACTCGCACCAGAGGCGCGTGCGCATCAAAGTGTGACCGCTACACCAAATCGTTACTTACAAGAGAAACCAATTTTAGACTCATATCCGACTCGTAGTACATGTAACGCCATCTGTTGGCCAATTCATAAACTATACAAAAATATAATGAAACAGAGCATCTGAATGCCTTGTAGTTGGACGATAATAAGGACAGTTCAAGCTACAATAAAATTATACTACAGAATAGTTAACAGTACTACTACGTTTTAAAAACCAAGATTTAGTTTTCGTTTTATTCTACCTGTGTCCTGCAATTAGTCACTTTATTGTTGTTTTTGTAAACGTCTTGTAAGGATATAAGTTAGAAACTGAAAAACAGGAAAGCTCTAGTTGCTTAAAAAGATTTAGGTGGATATTCCTATCTCATTCATATTTTCGTGTACACCAGCCCGGGCCCGGTATCTTGATCTGGCAACTTAGATCAATTTTTGCGCTATCGTCGCACAAAGGTTTCCCATTTCTATTTGTACGTCGTTTTGGGGGACGTGCGGTTTGGTGGCGATCGAAAGTCACCTTTCCTTATCGATAACGTCACGACAAAGTTTAGTATCTCCGACCGATCTGTAACGTGAGATCTTTTCGGAGGAAGCTGCGCAAAGTCGAATGTCTTATCCGTTGGGAGGCCAGTCGTGTGACACTTTCCACAGTAATCACGCTACGGTGGACGAGCGAACAGGTAATATGGTAATTTGTTTATTTATAAAAAAACCTTATTGTACAAATGGCGAGTTTAATTAGATACTTTATATCATTATCTACCATTATATAATGTTTAAAGAGAGAAGAATCGAAATGAGGTGATAATTTTAAACTGGAACTGAAATTAAAAAACTTGAAGGAAGAGAAATAAAACTAAAATGAACAAACAATGAACAAAAATTACTTGACTTGAACTCAATAAATATTTATACCATAAGATCTACATAATTCAATTAGGTTCAATGACGTATGAATGTTAAAAAAAATATAAGGATAAATAAATTCTTTGATAAGAACGATATATTTGCTTGTATAAGTAGCATGTAACGGGCGACGGTAAAGTATTTATCAATGACATTACTGATGTGAAAAGCTTACCTTTCCAAAAAAATAAGGAAACAAAATGTAAAATTACGATGTTTCCTTATTCTATTCTACCAAGTAAATCTTCCAGGACATGCGAATATGGAAATAATAACAGGTAAATTATTGTTCCTATTTATTTTTACCATTCGTTCATTCGTCGATTCTGAAGCGGAAGAGTTATTTAAAAAAAACCAGTCGTCGACTGCCTGTGACGAGCAGGCTTCCGTATTCGGTCAAAGGTGGCTAAAAACGGAACGGCCATCCTATGGTTTGGTATGTAAGCACATCCTGCGATGAGCCATCCAAGATTCCAAGAATTGTTCGTCTCCCTGTGATTTCTTCAGACTACAATAATTACTTCGACTTCAATGAAGATTTTTCCGTCGACTTTCTAAACTAAATAGGCAATATATATTGTAAAAATTGATTTGACACTGAATATCTATCTATACTAATGTTATAAAGCGGGAGAGATTTCTTGTTTTTTTGTTTCATTAAACGCGCTGATCTATGAAAGAACCAGTTCAATTTAATAACACTTTTTCTACTAGATAGCTACATTCATGAAAAAGAGTTTAGGGCTATCTAGTAATTCTAGATAATTTAGGCTTAAATAATCTAGATATTTAGGCTTTATTTTTCATCTTCCCTTTAATATTGATATTTGTAAAGCAAGTCGGAAGGGCAAGCGCTCCGAAAATCCTGAAACCGCCCGCATTGGAGCAGCGTGGTGGAGTGTGGTCTAGACTTCAAATTCATGATCAGTTTCAGAAGTTACAAATAAATCAAGGCCCAGGAATGATTTGACTTTCATTTAGGAAAACATTGCGAGAAACAGATTGAGCTGAGTTTCAACAAAATAACTTTGTTTTGACAAATAAGTCTTCCTGGAAGTTTTGTGTTTAGCATCGGTACTTATTAGTTTCGGCGCAGTCTAGGAATAACAAAAGAGCTCGCTTCCCTCTCAACAACTTGTGAACGTCGATAAAATTTAAAAAAAAAAAAAAACGGCCAAGGTGAAAAACGTTGAAATGCTTTTTAACGGTATACTGAACTCCGAAGTCTTCTCAAAACAACAAAACAAGCGCTGAACATTATCGGCAAGTTACGGTTTTGTTTGCAGAGCCATGCCCGCCCCTAGGGAGGATAATGGTACAGAAAAAATGTTGGAATTTTTACTTTTACGGACACAGTTCACGCCACCCATGTTATTATTGTAATTTTCTGATCCGACACGCATTCGGGTTACCTACTCGACAAACCCCATGCGTAACTCGAATGCGTGTCGGACATGTCACGTCACGACATAAATTAATTAAGTGGAAACTATTCATCAAAACATTTGACACGAAAACAATGTATTTTTCATTTGTCTTTTTAAGGCTTGACCAGGAGGATCCGGGAAAAGTTCCGCAACAAGGTTTTGTAAATGATCCACTGGCATTGACTTGACTCCGTGATGGGGTTAGGCTCGATTACAAAGTTTGGTTCGCGCTACACGGTAAGGGCGCCCCCATGGATGGTTGTCCAGCGTTGCCAACATCTCTACGCGGGCGAGTGCTTAGCACGACGTATTTCCAGCTGCAAGGTTTTTTTGGCTTGTTTATAAAAAAAAAGGTCCCAGGTGCCTTAAAGATTGTCGCCTGTAGAAAAATGCAACAGAAATCACACTAAAGGTAACTGTTTGTGTTTGTAGTAGCCCCCATGAAACGTAGGGCCGCGAGTGCGTAACAGATTCCAGTGTTGCAATCCTACAAATTAGCGCTAACAAAGTGTTCTACTAGCAACACGCGCCTTTTTGTTCCGCTGCTTTTAATTTGCCCACCGAATTAATGAATACAAAATTGCTAATTACACCTGAACGTTTAATGAGGTCGCGCGGCCAAGAGGCAGGCACTGTTAATTACAATTTTAATATTGCCCTATAATTTTCCCTACTACAATTCATAAATTTTAGTGGCTATAATGCCAATCCAATGGAGAATTTTTGTTTTAAGAGCATAGATAATTATCCTAGTTGTATTTAATGAAGGCTATGATGTTGGTAACCATTTTAATAACTAACAATTAAAGCTGATTTTGTGACATGAATATGATATGAAATAAAATTTCGGAAATCTGTTCAAAACGGTGTCTAATTATTTACAGTCTTATTCATAATCATAACAATATTATATAAATAAACATATTTTTCCCACCTTTTAAATGCAGACAAAAATTTGCGACAAATTAAATTAAATTGAATCACCTATTTGTACCGATAAATTTTTGAGCGAGATGCTGGTAAATTGCAAATCACGATTTTGATTGCGTTTTCTGTGGGTAGTCGTTGACCCATGCTAATATGTCCCATATTTGCCGGTCAAAAGCCAAACGAATACCAATTGTCGAAAACATCCGTTTCTTTTTCATACTTCTGAATAAACTATAGAAACTAAAATTAAGTTAAAAATATCCAAAACACTGTTTATGAATGTTCAAGCAAAGCAAATAAATTTAATCTAAAATCAACTTACACATAGATGATAGATACATATACCGCATTTTTCTTTTCCCTTGTTCTTATCGATGATGTTGAAAAAGATTTTAACTTACCTGAAAAAGAACAGCAAAATAAATCATCATTCTTTGTAGTAATTACCACAGATAACCTTTCGTACGTGGACTGCTTTTTTTTCTTAAGTTATGCCAGATATATAATGAAATCAAAATTACGTTTCCGAAGAAAACAATTATTAAAATCTACAAATATAAGATCAAGTTGTAATAAAAATGAATATTAGTCATGGATTATCGCAAGTAGCGCCGTATAAATGATGGAAATTAATCAAAGTGTGCCATAAGTACGAGTATGTCTGATGCCTATTAACTTCGTGTTACATTTTGATGTGTCCAGTTGTTAAAGTAAATTAAGAATATTAATGATTAACATTTGAAGTTGTAGGTCGTCCAAACGCCACAACAACACTCGCATGTGTGAAGTAGGTAGTAGGTACCTACTTTTAAGTTCAACACTCAGAATTTATAAGCAAAAACTATAATGTTAAACTAACAACGTCAAAATAACACGTATGTCAAATCACCTCAAGGAATTTTGGCGCCAAATCGCCAAAGAAACATAATGAATGGGAGAGAAAGCGTGCCGTCTGATGGCCGCTGGCACTAAAGATTGGTGTCGATATGTCAAGAGATGAATAGAAACAGTTAAAAATAATAAAAATGTTACACATAATTCGGGAAGGCACATAACGCCATGTTGTTAAAAAGACTTTTTTTCTTTGGAAGTTTTATGTTGTGTGCGGCTACTCAACTTTTACGACGCGGCGACGGGATGTTTCTATAGGTAAAGTGCCTAATCTACCTACCTATTAGGTACATGTACGTTTCATTGCTACTTAATTTATTTTTGTAATATACAGTAGTAAAAGTAAAATTAATGTTTATTTAATCCTTATTATTTCTTACGTATTTAAAAAACAGACTTTAGGTATATAGCAGAATATTAAGTGACCCATTGTTTATATTCAAAATATAATTATGGTTTTGCTATTCCAAATTCCCATGTACTTCTGTACTAAAGTCGTTGATGGTTTCTCGATTGAAGATACGAATTGATTGAAAATAGATACAGTTTTTGTGATGATAATACGGACAGACTCGCAACGGAAGCGTTACGTAATAAAACAATTTGAATAAGATTGATTCCAAACATACTTATATAGAACTCATCCAATCATAAACATCGCTACGCATAGAGGCGCGCTTCAATCATTCACCGCAAAGTATCTTTGGATGATTTACAGCCAGTGGTGGTTAATAATTTATTTATGTTTCCAATAAACGGCACATGCCGTCGTGTGAACGTTAAGTGAGTAGAGTAAGGGCATAGTATAAAGTAAAGAGTCTTCGCTCGGTAGTCTTTATACTATGGTAAGGGTGCCTACAAACAATGACAATGTTTGGATATTCAATTAAACGGAATGACGCAGCACACAAAAATATGTTTTGAAAAAATGAGAAAATTACAACATTCATTTTCGTTAAAGCAAACATTTGTTTATGGCAAACTTATAGTAGTGAGTAAACTTAGTGAAACTAAAAAGTTTGAGTATTAAGTTCTACGGGATAGTCTCTTACAATAAGACAAGGTTGGTCGCCGTAATGAAGTGATCCATGTGAATAATCGATTCGTCGCTGGCTATAGGGATTACGGCCCTAATATCCATGGCCTCAATGTACATAGATGAAGACCGGGGCCAGAAGACTGTGGTAGCCAACCTAAACACTATTACGTAAAGTGGTACTTCCCTGTGGTTTTATTCAGAATGTTTTGTTTTCACAAAAAAGTCATCATTGCCTTCGATGATCGTCATAATATATCACTACATACACTACACTAGCAAGTGTTTTAATAAAAATGAAGTTAAACACTGGCATAACATTTTACTACTTCATCAATTTATTTTAAGGACTGGGGCGGTTTTTTTTATTTAAAAGCTTTTATTTAGCTTCACTTGTATGTATGTCCTGGAATCTTGCAATCAATATTTCACCCACTTCACTTCAAGCTATCGAGCTGAAATTTGGCACACATATTAGGTTCCGATGACAATGCATGAAAATAAAAAAAAATCATATAAAATCTTTAAAAAAAAAAAAATTACAGTATAATTATTTATTGAGCTGAGACTGTGACTGCGTTAAAAATAAACAATAAATTTTTATTTATATTCAAAATTACGCCTGTTCACGGAATTCGAACCTAGTACCAATCTGACAGTTAAGTTCGCTGACGACCACGCTACGAAATCGCAATTAGTCCTTGATATGTTACACTTTGTAGTTTGTCAAATTATCCATTGCACCTTGATGTATTGTTGTGTCGTTCTTGTTACACGACATTGGTCGAAGACGCAAGCCGTTGTCTAGTAGTATCATTGATGTTAACAAACGTTATCGGCCAGCTTCGAGTTGACACACTGGTTATTAATGATATAAGTTTAAACTAGAAACTCTGGCCAGTGTCCTCCTAAAGCGTCGGCAAAGTGGTTGTATTTACTTCGCGATATTGCGATGAAATATTGTTTAAAGGACCGCGCTGCAATTGTTCGGGTGGTCTCAACAAGTCTGCGTTGTGTCGCCTTTGTAATATGTCTCTTCTTTGTCTAGTACATTAGTTTGTGTCTTATGATTAACTGTTTCTATATTTGTCTGTTTATCTGGGCAAGATCGAAACATGAGAATCGATTAATCTTCTATATCAATCGGAGTAACGTGAACGTCCAGTTTATACTCATACTCCGTGAAATGCTGGTCTGTTTACATATGCTGTTTCAGGTTTGTATAGCGATAGTTTAGTTACTAAAACACAGAGAATTAGGAAGGCAGACTCATACAAAGATAAAAAAAAATTGATTTGATAGAAATTTAAATACCTAAGCTACTATCAAAATATGAATGATGGCTTTGCGGAGTCTACGAAATTTAACATAACCTAAACCATACATTCCGAACATAATTTAGCAGGTTTATGTAGGAACCTGTCTCCACTGCCTATGACAGGCGAGATAGGCCGCTAATCCAGGTTAAATTACACTGAACAGGTCGGACCAGTACGTGGGAGTCCCGGTTCAAAGTCGGGATTTATGTAATCTAGACGTGAAACGCAATCTTATCTCGCCGAGTCTGGAATGTATCCGTTTTGAAATGCGTCGATCTGTCGCCGCGGTCAACTGCATTCAATCGGATAATTATATAAATCAGATATAAACAGGCAATAATTCAATCAAGCTTTGATTCACTTTCAGACCAGTTTCATGAGTATTGGTGGCATTGTATTTAATGATAAAGCCTTGTGTGCATCAAAACAGTTACACGTTTAATTTAACCCTTAGATCCTAAATGATTAGATAAGTAGATAGGTACTTTTTTTAATCACACGTAACTTTTATATTCATCCACTTTGTCCGACCCAATTTATTTAACCTATAAAACTAATTTAATAGTGGCTAATGAGCAATATTTCTTTTGTGCCTATCAATCATAATAAATTTTACTGATTTTGCATCACTTTGTTTTGTAAGAGATTCCATTTAACATTTTAGTTCTTCGAAATAAATTGATGCTACTGACGGTTCCTCTTAGTCAGCAACTTTAAACTCGTGTGTATCTTATTAAAATTAATAAACCCTTAGTTAAGTACGTCGCTAATCTATAGGATAAAGGATATTCGTGGATTGTTAACGTAATGAACACGTTTAACCTTTACGTAAAATAGTTAACCAGTAGTGCGATTTAACAGTAGACATGTCGTCAATTTCATTAGTTGTACCATCATTATATAAACTTTATTTCTTCCAAATCTTCTATTTAAATATTCCCACAATGACATCCATGACCACTTACTGTCAATAAAGAATAAAATAAGCAGTTATTTCACACGGAGGTGTTAATTCAGTTATCTGTAAGTTATTTATCAAACGAGTATAATATACGAGTTGAATTGAGAGAAAGAAATACCTGTCGCCGAGAACGCAGCAGAATACGAAATTGTTTTGATAAATCACGGCACGGGTCAATAATTCAAAATGGCGGTACAGCCTGCGCAGAGCATGCGGCTTGTTAGCGGTTTCGAAGTGTGCGCACATTATTTTTCAACATGGCGGACGTACGTTACCTTCTGGCGCCAACCCACTCAATAACCGATATAGGCCCAAAGACTCGGCCTCCATTTCATTGATTGCAACTGATGGCTGGTTTCGTTTAATGGCCCACTAAACAAACTGCAGGTCCCGCCTTTCACTCTTAAATATATTTACTGCTCTCCGATATCGGAATCTGTTGTCTAACGGTCATTTTTCATATTAAAGTAGATAATGTTTATTGCGGTGCGCTTATTCATATCAATCTAAGGCTCAGTTATTCTATTTGATTAATCATTTTCGCGTCGCTGGTTAATGCCGCACGCCTTCGTTTACAGAAGTTACGTATAGAAACGATTTAAAATGAAAGTAAAGCGTTTAATTCATTCATTTCTCGTATTGCAGTGCACGAGCGCCGTTCTCGGGGCATTAAGTTATGCTCTTTATGCTATTGGCAGGCTGACAGGGTGTGGGCGTTGTGTCGTCACAGATAAAATAAAATAGACTTCGTGAGCACTGCTTCACTAGCAGTTCCAAGTTAAATTGCAAGTAATTTTACTTATTCTGTATTCAAAGGTTTTCGTCGCCACTTATTTCACACGGCGTGTGCGCCTAGAATTTAAAGTCAATAACTATTTAACAGATTTGAATAACAGTATAATAGTAAAGATAAGCGATGGCAAGTAAGATCTCAACAGATTTTAAAATAGGTAGTAAGTTCCGTTTAAGTAAATTTGACTACATTTAAATTGTGATACTATTTATTCGTCTGCCTAATTTGCCTATTTGAAGCAGTAACCAGAAGTCAGGTAGTTCCATTTTCAGCTTCGTTTCAAAATCCAATTATCGAAGGTCAGTGGTCCTCTTAGCAAGATAAAGGTCAAGTAAGGTCAAGTTATCTTACAACTAAATTGGTATCGGCCGTGAATCTTGAGATTAATTGGATTAAAGTGTTGACCAAAACTGACATTGATTTGTAAATTGAAGACTTGTTCGGTTGGCGGATTGTGTTTGAGTGCTATGTTAATTTTCCGAAATCCAAGTTTCGATACTACTCCGATTCCGCACAATAATGTAGCGTTGTCAGATTATTTCATAGGATAGGTAGATTAGGTAATCGTTATTCTAGGAGCATTAAAATCGGTAGAAACATCAAATGTTTATAAGAAACTACTAAGATCTAATAACACTCGATAAATATGTGGCTTGTAGCCTACCTATCCATTCTCAGTGATCAATCAAAAGCAATCCACCCATAAGGCAGACACCGCTGGACATAGATTTCCATCAGCAAATACAATACTATTCTATTTTATCTAACAAAGATGACGCTTCTAGACGGCATCGCGGGGGATGTTCTTTGTATAAAACATTATGTTTTTGAAATATGCATTGGGTTCATTTTCTGCTCGTCAAATTTCATTTCGTGCAAACATCCTATTGGTAATGGATCGGATCGTATAAATGGCTGTTGACATGCAATATTTAGCATTAGCACCTAAATATGTAATGTTTAGTTTATAAAACAGGTCGAGCAGAATTTAAATATATGGCTCATTTTCTTTGCATTTATGTTTACAATGGATAGTAGTTATTCTAATAGCATAAGTTGGACTAACTGCTTTTAAACACGATATCGCAGCTTAGAAATGAGCTTTACACTCGGAAAATGAAAATCGATACACTAAATACCTATAACTAATGGTAGTTTTTCAAATGATGTTCAGAAATCAGATAGTGAAATAAAATCAATTGTGTGAATTTTTTTTAAATAAAATTTTACTTCGTAGTTATTATTACGTCATCATCATAAAGGCCTTTAACATCTTGTCAAATTATTTAAATAGTGTCATTTTGAGATAAGAACTGCACAGCGAAGCGAAGACTCTTTATACTATGACTGTACGCTACATTTAGGTACGCCGGTAACTATACAGCCCAATTCTGGTGGTGGGTTCGAATCCCACTCAGGAAAAATATTCGTGTGACGAACACTTGTGATTGTTCTGTGTCTGGAAGTCAATATTATAATTATTTTATTTATTTATTTATGTATTTAATACTTTATTGTTACACCAAAAAAGATGTTACAATGGGCGGACTTAATGCCTATTGGCATAGTGAATGTCCATGGTATTTATTATTATTATTATTATTTATCCTTACACCATCTGACCCCAAACTAGGCAGGGTGTTCGAGACTAATATTCATACAAATATATTTTTAAATATGTACATACCCGACCCCTGGCACTGATAGGGTGACTACCGATTGGGCCAACGGGCCAGTTTATTGAATGCAGGTTATTTGAGCGTTAGCGTGACGTCAGTCTATCGAATTATCGCGGGCCACCATCGAGGCAGGTCATAAACGATCGTGCATTCATAAAATTTAATCATCCCCACACGATGGGATCGGCGTTGTCTATAGTATTGACACAGAGAAGTTATCACCGATTGGTGTAATTATCCTTCATTCCTTTATTACTAAAAACTGGCACTTTGAAACCAACCGGATGATTTTGTATCAAATTATCTACTTGGCGTGCGTGAGCGTCTCGTAACGCCCATTGCGGACTGAATTGAAATTAAAATATGACATAAAATAATTACAGACAATCGTATTCAGGTTAAATACTAATCAAATTGTCAATCTACGAAGCTACCTAGATCCCATCTACGTAAAAAGATATTAGTATTTGTCTCTTTATAAGTCGTTGAATATATCTATTACGTCTATTTAATTTGTTCTCGTCAGGATCTGGTCTAAGCTTGGACGCAAAGAGTCATCGTTCCTGAAAAAATATTATGGTGGACTAACGCGTGATTGGAACTTTTAAATATCTCTTATAGTACACATAATTATATTTACTTACTTCACTTACTACTATGTTGGTTACCCAACATCATTGTTAGTTTTATTAAATTAAAAAGAAATGTGTACTTTAAAAGATATTTCCTACTCAGTCTTCCATGTATGTTTAGTCTTACCCCACTTCACTTTATATCTCAAAATCTAATATAATTTTGAAGATGTACAGTATTGTTACGTTTTTGTTTTTGCCATTTTAGTTTGTCTTAAGTTTCCGCTGTTACTAAAACAAAACATCGCACTTTAAAGTTAGTTGCACTTAAAAATTCTTATCATTATTGTGTTCACAACTTAGCCTAAAGAATGGCGAGTTCGTGGCAGCTCGATCTCCAACGGTACTTAAACGAGAACTTACGTGGAAACCTAGAAATGATCGTACGTAACGTACCTACGCCGCAATTTTCATGCAAAATAACTTTTACGACTGCGCGCGTTTTGTTTTCTTCCAACGGGACGGAACGCATCTATTTAACTTCGCAGATCGAGGTGGCAATGGAGTCTAGTGTTTCGCTTTGAAATACTTAACTTCGAAGAAAGGACCAACAATACGAATTATGTAGGCAATGCCGTTTTATAAACAGTCATTTACTCTCTCTTCTAGTTATTATGAACTTTGCAAAATGGGTACACAGTTCTTACAAATTATCGACGTTGTTATGAGGAGCTATATTATTATCCTTCCGTTCATTGTATTCCCTTTATTTCCTTTCGCGGCCGGAAAAGTAGCAATGTATAAAAATTTTGTCAAACGCAATAATAATACGTTTTTCCCTCCCAATCATTGCGAAGTCCAAACACTCGTGAACAATTAAAATACGAAATCACCTACTGACCGCTATATACATGCACAACTGTGAGCTTTCATAATACTGCACGTACTCAAATTTTCAATTGCATTATCCTTATAAAGCGTAAGCTATAATCATTGAAACGATACCATTTTAACACGGTTAGTTTTAAAATTGCTCGTAGCGAGCAGGTGATTCAAAAACATTGATTGCGAGCACAGTTCAACATATAATTTCCATGTAGCTTCCTCGGAACAGGAATCCTAGTACTCGTGCTGTTGACCAAGACGGGGCGCGCTAGAGTCCAAACAGTATCAGCTGTAATCCGTACGGTTCAGTTGGCGCGGCGCCGTTACCAAGCCAGTGCAAACGCCCGTCCCGGCGCTGTCCGGCTGCCACGCGTCTTAATTGATCACACCGCTGCCATTTCACACGATTGCCCATCAGGGCTGCACAGTAGAAATAACGCATTTAATTATATTAAATTCATTTAGTGAATCATCCTCATTTTTGGATGGTTCAAGGGGACGATATGGGAAATATCTGCATCTGCAGCGGCCTCTCTTTCACCCAAACCAACCAACACACTTTCCTATTTATATAGTATAAGGATAAGAATGGTTTAACAGCTTATTGCAATATGTACGAGTAGGTACCTAAGCTGATTCTAATCCAATAAATAATTTTATTTTCAGACTTAAATTGTAATTTTAGACAACAATCCTGTATAGATTTTTTATATAAGTTGCCGAATTGCCAATTGGGGGTAGATGCACATGTACAGTGTCTCTGTGTGAATTATTTAGGGGTGTGTTTTTATAGATGCAGACCTTCGGAGCGACGCGTTGTTTTCATACATTTGACATGCCGCTGTCACTGTTCGTTAAAATGAAATACCCGCTCCGATTGCATATCTTCGAAGTAAGATACGTGATTTCTGGTAAAATTTTCTGGTCCTCAAAAGCACTCGCGTCCCCTATTCCAGCTGAAAACATTTCAGACAAACTTGTAATACCTTGTATTACCTTACTACTCTCCAAAGGTGAAATTGTATCCAGATCTAGCAGAATTAACCAGATCGTTGTCGATACGATGTCAGTCGGCATTTGTAGCGACAATGTTTATGTCTTATTGTTCTAATTGGAGTGCGAGCAGGCAACATGGAGCCAGATATAAGATAACGGAACGGGAATGACATTCAGCGAACGCATAAGCACAGGGCATTGCAGTTGATCAATGTTTCCGATTGCCAATCCCATTGCGAATGTGTTCACATGCACACATTTTGAAAATGCCCAGCTATTGTTTTAAGTTAACCTTTAATTTGATTGAGGTGATGATATCAAAGTTGGATATCGTATATCAAGAGAAGTATAAATTGTTTTGAGCAAATCTCGTGCTGAAATTGAATTTACATTTGTATTATTAGCGCTTACTTCGGTCATTTTGAGCTGTCATTGTTATAAGTCGCTTATTAGGGTTTAATGATATAAGCGATTTATCTATCACCTTTTTGTGTTTTGATGATAAGTATAATTTCAATAAGACCAATACCTTATTCGCAAATTAAGTACAAGATGCAATACATTTAGCATTATGCAAGCCCTGGGAGTCTGACCGTACTCATGCGACCATAATGGATGCGCGCTGAAATTTCGGACCACCACATGGGCGTCCCCACATACGCATATGGTTCGTTGGCGTTTTGCCATTATACAGCGTTAAATTATACGCGAAAGCAATTTACGTGGAGCTTAGCTCAGAATTTGAGATACAATTAATTGAAGTTGAAGTTTTTTTTTATGGAGCTTGCAGCACCACCCATCCGCTGCCGCTCGTGACAACTGTGACTGACTTTGAACAAGACTCAATTAGGGATGGTAAGTCCAATTAGTTGAGAGAGTTAATTAGAACATTAGTTGGTCAGTTCGTCAGTAGGTATGAGGACTAGTGACTATTACACAGACAGACAGACCTTTCCTCCTCTCACGCGGCGCTGTAGGCGCTCCTGCGCTAAGGGAATTCGGAGTTAGGGGAG